>JAODLL010082880.1:18396-38794 GCA_026546735.1 Forbesichthys agassizii
TAAAGGCACTATAAGCATCTGTATTAAAGGCACTATAAGCGTCTTTAATAAAGGCACTATAAGCATCTGTATTAAAGCCCCTATAAGCGTCTTTATTAAAGGCACTATAAGCATCTGTATTAAAGGCACTATAAGTGTCTTTAATAAAGGCACTATAATCATCTGTATTAAAGCAACTATAAGTGTCTTTAATAAAGGCACTATAATCATCTGTATTAAAGGCACTATAATCGTCTTTATTAAAAACACTATAAGCATACAACATGTTTGCCTACCGCATACTTGAGCAAGATCTGATCTGTCTGCTCCTTCATACTAACTATACTCACTGTGAGTCATTACCTCATTGTATTTGTTCTACTTTTCCGGACTATAAGTCAGACATTTGTTTTTATTGCCTGGTTGGTCCTGCGACTTGTATTCCAACGTGATCTGGGTATATTATATAAACTACAGCCAAGAGATAGCATTGTATCCTTATTGTGACAATTGTACTGGCTGCTGTATCACAGAAGAATTACTTGTAGAGTGAAGCGAGTAAAATGTATTTTTTACACACTTTTTTTGACATACTTTGCATAAGTGATACTATTGTGATATGATTCAACCAATATCTGATAAAAAGTAAAACAACAACAATCAATGTAGACATGATGACACTGTTTACACTGAATCCCTAACCATCATTTTACCAAGCAACAACACATAGATCACATACACACTACTTCTATAAATGTAAATACACTAGTAGTTTTTTATGGTTGTGTAATAAATGTTTTGCACTGTTCCTGCAAATAACACTGTATACAAGTTGGTAAAAAAACAATGTCAGTGGTTAAAGCCACACGGTTCCCTTGTCTCCTATCCCAAGGCTTCTTGCGGGTTCTGTCAAACTCCAGTCAACCTCACATGAAGACGATGGTGTGTGAGAATTTTCAATTTTATTTTTTAACAGTGAACACACAAAATGTCCTATCTCCTCCATTCCTGGCTGTGAGCGAGAACACATTACTACAGTGAATGATTAAAGACCCGCGGGGCAGTAGTCCAGAGACAAAGATGTTAATCTAAACATGTCTGGAGACAAATGAAGCGCTTCCATCCAACGCATGAATAATGCACGGGCTTGGTGCTCAGGGCGGCCAGCTGAGATGCCTTTTTTATTTTTTATTTTATTTTCTGGTACTGGAATGGAAATGGAGGGGTTCTCTCTGTCTGCCGGGACATGGGGGAGGGGGGTGGGGGGGTAAAGATTCATCAGACATCCGCTGTAGCTTGCCCCAGGGTAGAGCCACAATAAGATCTTAATTGAGACACTAAAGTGTTTGTTCGAGATCAAATCAGTGAAACATATGTAATCTCATATCCCTTTCGATGTCTCCTCTCTACAGCCGCGGAAAAGATCTTGAACACTGCACGTTCTTTAGAAATGTAGTAGTATAAATATGCTGTAAATGTAAAAAAGTACATGAATCTATATAAATTCTATAAATATAAAAACATACATGTAAGTAAAAAAAGTGAAATGTATAAATTGTACAAATCTTAGTAAAAAACATTCTCTTCATTTTTTCCGCAGATTTTTAAAGCTTGATATGTAAACCCGTGTATATGCAGGATAGACGCATGCTAGCTCTGCCACGGACGACATGGCAGAGCATTTCCCATGACCCCGGGATTACATATAATTTCACACCAACACAGAGAGCCTTTCATACCCATCGGCCCGGTTTGATTTCTATCAGTTCTGGGCACCGGCTGAGCCACACAGCTTTATGAGAAGCAAATGCCCTCGGCATGTGATACTGAACTAGATTCAGTTGCACTGCGAGAGCCGATGTCAGTTAGTCTCTGATTTTGTCTTTAGATCGTAATTTCCTTAAATGTCATGAAGAATTTTTGCCAGTGGCCTCAGAGGAACACTCCATTAGCATCCCAGCCTTGGCACTTTGTCAAGATAGCTGAGATTCTACGACTCAATTTTAGGAGTTAATCTGGGGAAAAGGGAAAAGCAGATTGTCGTGACAAGCAGAAAGGCTCTATCCGATCGCAGGGAAGATTAGTGCGGAAATGTCTCAAGTTCAGCATTCGGTCACTGCCTCCACAGCGCAGCTAAATTTCAGTGAAGGATCAAGTACGGGACAACAACCTGAGCTATTGGATTTTTTGTTTATAACTCTCCAAAGTTCCGCTATAGTATCTGCTATGTGAGACACATTTACTAGCCGCTTTACATTTCTGGGGATGAACAAATGGTGCCATTCAGCGAGCAAAATAATACCTATAATGTATGCCTTGCCATAAATGGTACCCAGCTTTTTCGCTAAGCCTGTGGATTGCCACTCTATCTTTTGTTTATGTATCTTATTTACATGCTACGCCTTGTTTCAGTTAGTGATTTTTGGAGCCTTTTGTGAGACTTTGGCAAGCTCTCAGACAGTGGGGGGGGGGTGAGGTTTCTTTGTTCTGAGGGCTTTTGAGCGTGCGTGGGGGTTACTTGCATGCGTGCGTGTGTGGTGTGGAGGGAGAAGTGGGGTTGTGGGAGATTGGGGGATGAAAAAGGCACTACGGTTTTTTGTGTCTTACAAGGGAGAGCACAAAACGAACATGAAACAGAAAGCTGATTAAAAGTCACGCATGTACAGACTTGTGTATCAAGCCCCCCCCCCCCTTCCCCCTCAATCCCCTTGGTTTAGAGGTCATGGCAGTATTTGATAAAAGGCCCCAGTAATTTATCAATGTCCACTTTTCTATTCATCCCACATTGTAGAAAAAAAAATACCTACATCTGCATGAATATTTCTTTTCATGCGGATGGAGAAAAATGGCGTCCCTTGACGTGTAGTCGACAGCGACCACCCCCATCCCCCCCATCCCCGGGGGCTGCCAGCCACGACTCCCGCTATGAGCGAACGGCCCGTTGCTGTCAGCAAATTACGGTCAACCTGCCAACCCCAGCAACGCGTCCAAAGGGGGTTTTCACACAGCTTTCACTCCATGCCGCCCGAATGTGTTGAGCACGCCTTCGCTCTCATGCATATCCCGAGGGGCGATGCCAGTGGCAGCCACTGCCGGTCTGACATGGGGAGAATAAATATAAATGCATATTATCGCCAGATTGGGTTTCTAATTTAAATCTTGCATAGAATGTTTTCTCGTTTCACTGCTCCTACTATTTATTATTTATTATTCTATTTATTTCCATCTACCTCTCTCCCGGTCACCCTTTCTCACTCTATCTATTTTTATTTATTTGTCTGCTCTGCCTTCGGGTGGCGCTTGACCTCACCTGTTCGTGTGTGACGGGGATGAGGCGTTGCTTGGAAAGTTCCCTCAGGGTGCCGACGTCTGTCCTCATGTCCAGTTTACAGCCGACCAGGACCACCTTGGCGTTGGGGCAGAACTCCTGGGTCTCCCCCTGCCACTGTGGATGGAGAGGAAGAAACAGCAAGACACGAGCAGTTAGCATTAGCTATTAGCATTAGCTATTAGCAGTAGAATCAGAGGCCCTGTGCTAACAGATCAACGCCACAGACATTTTAGTTATCCAAACAGATGCAGATATTATCCCTTAAATGTTATTATGTTATAAATGAATGTGTTGTTTCCCAACAGTACCCCTAAAGCATTTCAAGTCAACCTGAAGTACCCCTTACCATACCGTGGTGATCCCCAGATAAGGTTTAAATGAGCTAAATGAGCTACAATATTTATATATATATATACTGTATATATTAAATCATATCAATTATTTTGACCCCCGAGATACGTGTGCAGTTCCCAGGGTTAGAGAGTATTTTTATATTTAGGAATTATATTAAAACTATTGCTGTTGATATAATTAAAATAATATGATTGATATTGTATGTATATATATGTATGTGTATATATATATATATATATATATATATATATATGTATATGTATACATACATATATATACATATACATATACACACGATTGTGTGCTGTTTGTGGTTGAATGGTTTGGGCTACTGGTACTGCAGTTAACGACTGCGTTGCACTTCACCATTAAAAAAAAATCTATTTCTGTGCAGAAAAGGTTGAGCAGCCCTCTGTCAGAAGAACCCTTTAACCCCTCCCCCACCTGAGATTAAATGTCACTCCTGAAGCTCAGCTGAACCAACATGCTATCTTTTCCCTCGGAACATAAATACCGAACAGCCGACAGGCAGGGCCGATTGCAAGGCTCAGATATTCCAGATGCCGTGCTGAGAATGTGAGGGTGGGCACATTCATCCTTCAAGTGGGAGACTGACCGTTGACCCCAACCAGATCATCCTCATTCTTTCAGTATCGACCCTGATTTGAACGTTTTGATAGGCTATCCCCCTCCCTATTCTCCAGCTGCCGCCCGGCGACCTTGGTGACACGTGGGTCCCAGGAGGTCGAGAGTGTGTAATTCGGGATGGCGATTAAGCAACGTCGTTTTCACGTGCCTAGAGTCGTAGAGAATACCAGGGCGACAGCCAAGGGGGGCAGAGGTCACTGTAGTCTCTTGCTGGGAGAAGATTCATGGGAACAGCAGTAGTCTTCTTGCCCCTGTTGACAGGGAGCACCCAGCCTGAGGGTGTCTGGGTTAGATCTACTAAATCTGTGTGAGCGTTTTTTAACTGCTCCCCTTCAGACCGCTAAACACGTCAACGCGACAGCCGTGGGAACGTCCTTCAAAGGGAAAATCGCACATGGTCTCAAGATGCTACTGTTTTATGTGACACGTGCACACAAAGCAACCTATTACACGGTGGAGTCAGCGATTTTAAGATAATATACTTTTAGTCAAATCCAGCAAATTTCTTACTCACTTTCTGCTAGTCGGCGCGCTGAAGAAGAAGAAACTCAGAGTTAGAGCCCTGGCTCTGTAAATGGGAAAACAACACTATCCCAAACATGGCAATGCGTGTACAATTTGAGGGGCAGAGCTTCTTGTTTGTTTTGGTTAAGTTAGCTCTTAAGTTAGCTCTTAAGTTAAGAGTTCAAATATCAACAATCTTTCTTCAGCATAATTGACTTTCAAACAGCCACACACATCTGCCTCCTCCTGTATGCCTGTAAAAACATGCCTACAACCACATTCAACCACCCCACCCAAACCGTACCACATTCTGGCTGCTATCCGCTTCTCAATGCTGCTACCACAATTGTATAGGCCTATAAACAAAGGGTAACTACTAGCTTTTCGGCATCCTGTGTCGTATAAACCCCTCGCTCTTAAAAGCAGGGTCAGTTATTCTTGCTAACTTCGAGCTCAAATCAAAAGTGTATCGCTCTGTGGTCCTCCGCAGCGGCGCCTCACACATAGAAATGCATTGTGAAGCAAAGCGTTGTGCTACGGTTTTGTTGATAGGAGTGGCGTTCCCCACATTGTTAATGTTAATATTTACGAAGCCAGGGCTGCGTAGAAGCATCTGATTATTACTTCAACACACAGAAAACAGTAAGCTAGCGAAATCAGAAAATATTTGTTGAATCTGACAAAAGTGTATTAGCTTAGCATTTAGCTTGCAATAGCTGACGTTACCTTATTTAAATTGAGATGGCCTGAGCTACTGTAGCATATATACGCTAGCACTCGTTCTGCACAAAAGCAGTCTTCGCGACAGCTGTTTTTTGATTGAGTTGGCGTGGCTAATTTACCATATCTGCTATTCCACCTCGGCTCTCATAGCTATTCTCCCCATTCGGACCCTCCCCTGTTCCAGGGGACCATGGGTCAAGTATCTGTGGCCACTTGTAATGGGATAAAGGAATGGGAGGTCTTAACCTCTGGCCTGATCGGCTCTATTGTGGCGCTTTACACATGTCCTATAATCCTGATGGGAAACATAAATTCTGGTGGTTATTTCTGCAGCGTGGAAGCAACACTGAATTTAAAGCAGTGACAACAAGCGCTTTGCTGAGAAAAACAAATTATGCTGCTTATGGTATTAGCAAAGTATTCCTATGTTCACACAAGTTGCTTGAAGGTTTAAGACCACAACCATGGTTTGTTTTGAGAAGAAATCAAAGTATTATTGCTCAAAACACCTTTGCTGTTTGTGCTGGTAATCTCGGGCTGTGTGTTGTTTGCCCAAGTTGTTAATGACGCTATACTGCCTGTAGAAAGCTTCCTCCGTTAAACCGGGAGCAGCTCAGCAAGAAGAGCCATGCTGCCATATGTATTAACATTTACCATACTACTAGCCTGGTTAGCCTAAATCTGGTCTCCCTGCCAATGAGTCTGGCAATGCTCCCCATTCAAACGTCATTGGCTGGTGGCCATTATTCCTCATTTATGTATTGCTTATTACCATTTATTGTAGCTGTGAACCCCGTCACTGGGTGGAGTGTCAGAGTGAACGTTCCCGGGCATAAAACACTAATTCTCAATTTCAAACAGTCCAAAACAGACATCATATCTGTGTCCAGACCACACTGTGCCGTACTGTATCTACTGCATATTTGCATAGTCAGTAAGGGATCCTGGCCAAATTCCGAAAAGTGCTCATTACCCAGTAAGGGTGTGTGACTGCTAACACAGTGGGTTCTCAAGCTAGTAGCAACAGGTGAACAAATTGAAATCTCTCCCGAGTCAAGAGAGCATTCCGCGGGCTGGACCGACCTTCTTTATGACGCTGTCCAGAGTCTCTGGCCGGCTGACGTCGAAGCAGATGAGGACGGCATCTGAGTCGGGATAAGCCAGCGGTCGCACGGTGTCGTAGTAGGAGGAACCTGTGGAAACACAACACACAACAACAGCCTCGTCACGGATGCCACTCATACCAGGATTAGGAATGCCACGGTTGGGGAAGAAATCGCCGTTAATGCTGTTTTCTCTTTTTCAAAACGTAGCACTGTTCACTAACGTTAGGAATGCAAGAGGGAAAAGGCTTTAGTAGAGCGTATCGTACACATCGTACGTTAAGATGACGCAATGTAGTCTACACACGCTGACACACGTCTTTTTGTTCTTTCGACAGTTTTAATGCAGTGACTTACAAAGTACTAACTCGTCCACCGTTATGATTTAACCGTAATCAACAGCCAAACTGTTTCCCTCAACTTTCCTGGGCCAGGATGCAGCCTGGGTTCAGTTGCGTTAGCTGCAAACAAATGCAGTTCTGGACGATGTTGTTAGTTAACGCAGATAAACGGTTAGAACTCATCCAGTGACATACGGCAGCACGCTCGCGTTCTGTTTCTGCGATCTAGCCCTGACCCTAACAGCTGTGTGCAGATGCTGTGTGTGTGTGTGTGTTGGTCTCTTGGGTGTCCCCCCCACACACACACACACACACAAACACACACCTACATGTGCGCGCAAACACACACACACACACACATGCACCTACACACGGGCAGCTGTGGCCTCTCAACGCCACAGAGTTTGAAAGGGCAGACACACACACACACACACACAGTGGTGGAGAATTCTAGTTTGGGAGGGTGGGGGGGTGGGGTGTAGTAACGCAAAATCCATATTTGTTTCAGAAGGCAGAGGCCACAGTAAAGACAGCTTCATTCTCTCATCCCCTCTCCCCCCTCCTCTCTCTACCACCCCCTTTTACTCTCTGGAGCCAATGGTCCACTTGTTAAATCCTAACAAATCACACTAACGCCACACCCTCCAGCCCGTCTGGTTGGTCCAGTACACTCCCCCACAACCACCACCCCCCCATGTCTCCCGGGTCTCATTAGGTGGCTTGTAAAAGTGTCTGGGCTCCGCGGGAGGGTGCCAATCTCCCTGGTGGGCACCCCTCCCTCTGGATCCCCCCTAAGAGCTGGAAGGGAAACCAGCTTCACCCTCCTCATGAGAGCCACAGATGAGAACACTCACACCAGAGAGAGTGGAGTTTAACAGAGAGACCCAGAACCACCCTACACATTGACGTGAATCCACGAATTTCACCATATTTTTCACTATTATTTCACTATGGGGGCGTTAATGGGTATTTTGAGTATAATTACATGAATTCCCAAATAACTACGATCAATCTGAGGCCACAACGGTATTTCTGCAGCAAACGGTTTTGGGGTAAATTTACTACTTTACTTTCAGGCCATGCATATTAGATTTAGCTGGACGCTGTGTAGGTCAGCTTCCACAGCAGAATGCCAATGGTGACATGCTTACTTAAAGGTATAGTCAGCTATTGCAAGCTAAATGCTAAGCTAATACACTTTTTGTAAAAGTCAACAAATATCTCCTCGCATTTCGATTGCTTACTGTTCTATGTCCATGTGAAAAAAATATCCGATAGGCTACTTCTACACAGCCCTGGCTCCGTAAATAGTAACATAAACAAAGTAGCGAACACCGCTGACATCAACAAAGCCGTGAGACCGGAAAAGTTCCATATTTACTTCCAACGAACTGCATTACAACATCTTGTCATTATTCAAATATCTTTGCTCACACCCTCGCACAAGCCGCACAGGCAAACCACCAGCTTCATAACTGCAACTGGAAGAATATTTTGTGACTCATGTTGCTGGGCCCGCATTCTTTGGTTCTGTGTAAAGTAAGAGCAAGCCTTATATTCACTGCCCGTCTGTTTTCAGAGGTTGCACTACGACAAGTGACTAATACTTTGTACTGTATCACCGTAGAGTACCCGCAGGCTAGCAGAGAGCATTATGTCCCCATAATCCCCATAGACCCGAATGTTAAAGTGTCCAACATTACAGTAGAAATATGGAAATGTTTACAGACTGGTATACAAAATAAAAATGTGGTCTTTATAGCCTATATAGTTTCCCCGCTCATGACAACAACTGTACGGCGGGTAAATTGTTCTATAACCCATCAGTTAAACATATTCCACCATACATGAACCCTGTTATTATGGATATCCAGGAGTTACAGGTAGAGTGAGGCATGGTCAAGATGGCAGCCAGCACAGCTCAAGCTTCAAACCCGTTTTAAACATCTATGAGTGGCGAAACACTGAATCTATACAAATGGAAATACCCAGTCCTGTCAAAGGCTCGTGTTTTTGGCTTGTTCTATTGTGAAAGAAGGCAAACGCTGCGTCATTTGTTTGCCTATTTTCTCCACCTGAGCGTCATTTTCTTTTGTTTTTATTTATAAAGTTGTTTCAAAATACCCTGAAGGGCGTCATTGTGGAATCATACTTTTCCTCTTTCAGGATTACTGGTGGTTTTAACTGGTGGGTGTGCACAGATCTACATACACAATCTAAAGCCAATATTTGAGACGGAAATTGGCATAAAGATCTGGAACCCTTCAAGCTACTTAAATTGGTAGTGTGTAAAATCTAGTATTACACAATTTCATAAGAACTTTAAATTGTTCTGGACAGGGTGTTTCCATTTGTAGTGTATAGATGCGTAACCCAGCAGATTCAGTGTTCTGCGTCCAAATACCATGAAATCTCTCATTTAAGAGGCACTACTTTGAGCAAACTCATCACAGCATTTTCTGAAATGTGAATTACAGGAATATGCACATGCAAACTGCATCCACCAGGTTATTACATTGCTCAGCAGTGTGCATTGATTGGTTGGTTGCCGGCACAGGAGTAGCACTAACTGCCAAAGATTTCAGTTTTCAATTCATACCACAGAGCAGAGAACACGGCAGGGTGATATATTTAAAGGTAGAGTCAGTGATTGTAAGCGAATGCACTTTTTGTCATATTGTGAATAATTTGCTAGCTGTCCGTTCTGTGTGCGCGCTGGAAAAATAATCTGGTGCTACGAAGTAACCAGCCCTGGCTCTGTAAAATAGGAATGCAAAATGGTGCAGACCACACCACACAACACTATCCCAGCCTTGGCAATGTGTGTCCAATGTGTTTGGGGCAGAGCTTCTGAGGATGCAGCCTATGACATTGAAAGGGGCGGGGCTTCTGTGGATGCAGCCTATGGCGTTGAAGGGAGAGTGTTTTCTGTTTTTGTTCAAGTTCAAATATTAACAATCTTTTTACAGAATTGCTGACTCTACCTTTTAAAGCAACTCTCCTTTAAAGTCTCCCAGGAATTACCTCTCCGCCTGCAAGCACTTTCATGCGCAACTGTTTTTAATGTTTTAATGTTTTGTATTGATCAGTTAGCTGGTATGGAGATTTGGGGTCACAGTAATATATATATTTTTTAAATCACAGAGTATACCTTTAAACCTTTAATAGCTTTGACTATGAACGAGGGCAACCTGCACAGGAACATTATTAACAACGCGACAGAAAACGCAGTCATGAAAGAAGAACCCCGTGAGGAGCTGGAGGGTGTCGGGGGCTTTAAAAGCACAGTAACAGAGACAGTGGCGCCATTTTGACTGCAGAATGTAATTAGGCGGGGGGCGAGGCCGGGCCCGGTCCCCTCCGATCGCGCCTTCAAACACATAGATCAACGTGATTGGCAGGCTTTGGCGTGCACACGGGGCCTTGTCACGGCGGCTCCATTCAGAACCGCTCTGCCCCCGGGCGACAGAGAGGACTGCCTCAGCACTTTCCGCAAAGTCAGGAAAAGTCCTCCTCCTCCGAGGAGGAGGAGAGGAAGTAGAGGACGGATAAAGAAAAGGAAGAGAAAAAAATTGAGCGCACGCTGTGTAAAACAAGCCGAGCAGGCACAAATAAAAGCCAGTCGCCACGGAACAGAAGAGAGATTAAACTCTCTCTCTCTCTCAATTGTGAAATATATCACCTCCGCTGCCGGAAAGGTACTTTCACCTAACCTCCTCCCCCCTTCCCCAAGTCCCCAACAATCCAACCACCGGCTGCAAACCTCGACCAAAGATAAAAGTCGAGGAGAGGGGGGGGAGGGGTAGGGAATAGTTGGGAGGCAAGGCCTCGCTTTTTACATTTTTGTATTTTTATTTATAATGTTTTTCAAGCCGGCTTGCTGGCGTTGCGCTGTGCGCTGAATCGGGACAGGGCAGAGGAACGTGAACAAAAGTTCAATTGAACTGCAGAGGCGAAGACAGGCTGGAGTTTTCGGGGAGACACAGCGTGGGGGGGTGGAGGGGGGTATTCACAGCCTGGCAGCCCCACTGGAACACTGTCACACCTGGCAGCGGGCCCCAGCCAGCTGAAGAGTGGGCCCCCGGCGTGCCAAGGACAGGCATAAAACACAGTCTCCTTCCTCCACCCCCCCCCCCCCCAACCCCTTCCCGGCCCCACGCGCCTGTCCGGGCGTGCCAAAGACCGGCATAAAACCCCCATAGCTGTACCTTTTTTAGGCATTAGCTTGATTTAGCGCTGGCACTCTCCAATAGGAAATTTCTTTACTTTCCGTGGGACTAATAAGTGAAGCTCTTCACTTCAAAGGAAGTGCTCCTCGGCCTTTACACTTTACACACCTTTTTTTTTTTTATTTGGTAAAGTTTTCCCTCCAAAACGTAAACTCTACAGAACCAGATAATAGAAACTCAACCAGAAAATCAGAGCTCCAGTCAAAGAGCTCCAGTCTAGTCCAGTTGTACCATAACCAAACATTTGCAATGGCTGAATTCCTATCTCTCCAAACCATTATGAGCGAAGGGAACAAAGGCCCCCAGATTGTGCTTGTGCACATACAGTACAGTGGTCCACAACAACCACCGGCCTCATTACGCTTCATCCCTGCTCTCATAAAGGCCTGTGCAAACAACAAAGAGACACGCATAGGTGGCGTCGGCACAAACACAAACAAACAACATGCCCTCTCTGTCAACCCCGGGAAGAACGATGATAACAGTGCCGACTGATTCTGCTGTAGCCTCATGAACGCACCACGTTTGCCCCAGACACGTGGTACATGCGCTCTAGCATCTTTATTCTCCTCTCGAAACCCACCCTCAAAGCACAAGCAGAAACATTTCAAGTCTGGCCAAGTATCGTAGCAACCTGTAGGGACGCAAATGGCTTCTTTGTAAGTCCCTGAAAAGATGTCGAGGAGCAAAAGAGAAGGGAATGAGTACGAGAGGGATGGCGGGGGGGTGGTGCGACTGTGTTGAAGATCTTTGGATCCTAATGATGATGCTGGAGGTAGCTAAATGGAGACGAGATTTGATTTTTCCATTGCTTTTTTACGTCCAGAACTGAACACTGAAGGGCCTGGTATTTTCTGTTGTCATGGCCGCTACTCAATTAGGACTCCACTCAAGAAGAAAACAAACAAACAAACTGCCTGAACACCTATAGCGTGAAAGGAATAGTTCTTTTTAAGAGACAATAACTCTCTGGCTTTAGATTTTTCAAATTTTCAAATACATCCGCTTATGGACAATGTTGAAACATGAAATGACGTTGCATATTACTATTTCAAACTGCTGTCATTGTATTAGGAGTGGACAAACATGCTAATGTTATGCCAACAAACGAGATCAACTGGGTTAGCCCAACATCCCATTTTTGGCAGGTTATTTCCACATGTAGTATTACAAATAGAATCAGTTTTTTGAATTGAATCATTTACACATTTTCAAGGAATCGGTATGAAATAATAGAGGGAATCAACTGCTTCACGCAAAAGTTGGCTATGCTTTTCCACAGCAACAGAGCCTCAAAATAGTTCCTGGAAGTTAGCCTTAATACTAAAAGTACACTATAAATTCTGTTTTAAATCTAAATTGGTGCATTTATTGACTACTAATTGCCAAAACAAAACGCCTTGCATTGCCAAAACGTATGTATCTGTGTATATATATATATATATATATATATATATATATACACACACACACACACAAATTGCCCACCAAGCACTTCCTGGAACTATTGTGCCAGGTTTTGCTTCTCCATGAACCATGTGACCATTGAAAATGTCAAACTTCCGTTGGCGTAACTGTTATTGCCATGCCTCTGGGGAAACTTATACTGCATTATCTCAATCCTGCCCCTTGTGGCAAGAATTACTATCTACTACTACCACCCTTTCGCCAGTGGTATGACCAATACAGGTACACACACACACACACACGGTATGGAAAGCCTTTGAACCGTACTAAAGATGGCTGTGTCGAGATTTCAAAGGCATTAGCAGGCAGCTGGAACAGCAAAGGTGACGAGGGGTTAAATGGCCATTAACCTCCCACGTCTGAGGCCTTCTCGCGGGCTATATCGATCAAAAGCTGCTCTGCTTCCACTCTGGCGGAAATGCCAAGCCTTTGAAGCGAGAAGCGAGATCCTCGCATGGATCCACCCAAAGCTCTGCTATGTACTGGCAGCTCACAGGGGCTCATGCTCTCGTCCTACGCAGGTGGAGGGGCAGAGATGGCCGCCTGTGGCACTGACAGTCCCGCCGGGGGTGGGTTAGGAGGGAGGGTAGGGAAGGCAAGGGGACATGCATTGCCAGCGGTGAGCAGAATTATTACACACAACCCCTCCAGGAATATGGAGACGGAGCTCTGTGCATTTAATCTCCCATCATTTTGATCTCTCTGTCTGTCCGAGGCTTTTGTTTCATGACATTTTCCGTTCTATTCTTTTTCTTGTACTTTTTTAACATAAGTTCTGTTTCGTTTTGTCGCGACCATGCGTCTCTCAAGGCTATACATTTCCCACTTCTGCTCGGGAAAACATCAGTCACGTCTCTGGTTTGCATTTCCACAGCCCCCCTCACCCTCCCACCCTTAAACGTTGCTTCACCCATCTGGCACAAGCCCACCGCTGTGCTCCTTTATAAATGGCTGGTATTCAATCTTGGTGAAACTTCTGTCTGGTTGAACAAACGGTACATGTACATTTGCGTGGCTGTGGCAATGAAGTCGCATGTGAACATCTGTTGGCTGTATGCGAGTAAACATACAACCGTCTGAAAAAATGAATATATATCTCTCTGCGTCTGCGCTTTCTCAAGCAATGTGAGGCAGACTGTTTAGACAAGACATGGCAAATAACACTATTCACAAATGCCGGGAGGTAGTTACTGAACACCAGACGTGTACAGTGGGTTGTGTCTTTGCGCAAATAATTATCCCCTTTGCACTTGAACCTGTCAGTGAGGTAGCTTGCGACACAGCGGCGATATACGAGCACTATTAAGAGATTAGTGCCTGGGCCTTTCACTGGTCTCGGAGGGGACTGGAGGAGTCAAAGAGATCCATCGGAATATCCAGTTGTACTCTTTGTGCACTGAGGGAATCAGAACAAAAGGGCTTTTGGGAGGGCCCGGGTTAAGCAGAAGCAATTTCGTAACTCCTCAACCAGAATGAGGCTGCCATGGACACACACACGTCCCCTATTCATTCTCACCTGTAAGCCAGCGAAGCGTTCCTCCATCTTTCAAGCTCTCTCTCACTTGTGTGACTCCTACAGGCTGAGTAAGGATTTTCATTAGATTCCTTGTAATAACAACAGGGGCTTTTCTGTCTCCGCAATGATCTTGTCTGATATGGAACTGTGCATACCACCACTGCTGTTATATGAAAACCTGTCAGTTTGACAAGAAACCCCTTGTCAAAACCAATCCCTGTTGTCCAACCCCCACACCCTACTTCGAATAGAGGGCCGTCGAGGAAGAGATGCCCCTTGAATGAAGTTCTGCCTGTGCGAAGCCAGAGAGCGAGAATCTGATTGTTTTTATAAATAAATACATCCATAAATGATGGGCACTGTGTTATGAGAGCGAGGGGGAATGCCGGGGGGGTGTGTGTGGGGCGGAGCTCCCTCAGAAGCTCCGCCCCACACACTGGAAACACATTGTGAAGGCTAGGATACTGTTAATGATCTCAGTTACAGAGCCAGGGCCGTGTAGACGTACCGGATTACATTTATATTAATCGACACATTTGGTAAGTTTGCTTACAATCACGTACTCAGCCTTTAAATGTAATGAAACATACCAGTGTCTTCCATTCATACAAAACCGTACACAGAGAAATGGCCCTTTGCCGTGTCTGCGCCGAGGATCGATAGCTTCTCGCATGCATGATTCGATTCCATCGCCTTCTGTGGCAGATCACATTGCTGCGGAAACAGAGGTCACCGTCATTTGATGGGAAGGACGGGGGGGGTGGGTGGGCGGGCAATTAAAGCTCGCCTCCGGAGTTCTGTAAAACGATAGGCAAGCGGAAGAACACACCGGCTTGAGGAGACGGCAAGGTCAAATCGCTGCTGCCGCCGTGACATTGATGCGTTATTGGTTGTTTTTATTATTACCGGCCCCGACCCCCGAACCTGACCTCCCCCTCAGGGTGGTATGAAAGCTCTTGGCCCCTACATGTCCATGAGCACCCGGTCCTCATATGCCGTGCTCCCCAATGACCCCCCCCCCCCCCCACACACACACACACACACATACACACGCCTACACATACCCAAGCCCCGATACCAGGCTGCACCCATCGTCCCCTAAACAGCTGTTACACTTCCTAGCCTCCTCATCGTCGGACCCCAACACCCCTCTAATCACTACCTCCTCCCCACACCCACCACCCCACCACCCGCTTCCCCTTACCCAGTAGCATGCCTTCTGGTCAGCTGGGACACAAGACGGAGAAGGGGGCCGGGGGCGTGTCGAGGTCATGACCCAACCCCCATGTGCCAACTCCCTTGCTTGCTCGCCCATCACGTATGGGGCGGGCAACGTTACCATGGCAATAGTACAGCATACGCTTCAGACGAGGAAAGACATTAAGTAGCATGCCTTTAAAGTTAGGTCAGGTAAAAGCTCCTGCTCGTAACTTCATCTGTTATATTTGAAATTGGAAATATGGTTGTCAGGTTTGTTCCCAACGCTTTTGACAGCAACGGCAGCTAAAAATGTAATCCCTTTTACAAAAAGAAACATAAAAACACCAATTTGCTGTCGTATAGCCAATGCTTATCTAAAAATCACTAAAAGGATCATACAAATGCATTATACAAGCATACAAACGCCATCACCTGTTCGTTATCATAATTTTCTAGCTCTCGCTACGCCTTTACATGCGTAAGCACATTGTGCATACACGTTGTATTTGCATACACATACAATGTCTGAGAGCATAGTGTCGCACACATACTGTAGCACAGCTTGACACAGGGATGGTGGTCTCAGCCTCTTCCATTCATTAGCACTACGCCACATACGTAACTGCTGAACGTCTGATAAATAGACCCTTGTAAGCTCGACATCTCTTTCCGATATTAAGAAGGAGAGTATTATTGGCTGTTGGCATTGTCACTCACAAAGCCTGTATCTGTAATTCTGGTGCGACGCTATTGCAGTAGCCTAGTTTATATACTCATTTCAGTTGTTGCATGCACAACAACAGTAGCCTACTTATCTAACATAACATTACCTGAAAACAGCGTGTTGGTACGTTTCTCAACAAATTCCTTTGTGTAAGTTTAACGTCCGACTTTCAGATGGAGTCACGTGGTTTTTTGATGTACATGTCAATCAAAATACTTCTCCGGTCAAGTTGGCGGATCTTGACGCAGTTAATCAGCGCTGTGTGCCAGACTTTGCGTAAGTAACGGCTGGCTCTGCGAGACTACAGGGATGGGAACCTGAGCAAATGAAACCCTATCAAACGCTCCAAGTGCTCTTATGTAAATAAGAGCAGCATAACAGATAAAACGACTCCTTCTTCACTACCGGATGTTAATCTCTAATAACTAATTGTTTCAGTTACTTGTCAGCCTGTTGAGTACAGAAGGGCTTTTTGACATTGTTCAACCATGTTGCTTTAAGAAGATTATAGCGGGGCCCGGTATGACAGTGATCTGACAGACGGTAGTAGATACAGTCATGGCGTGTATCGTATAGCGCGGCTCAGAGCTGTATTCACAGTCGCACGCTCTCCTCTTACGGAGATGAGAGATCGTGCTTTAGGGCTGGGGTCGTTGGTGTGACAGATGTTCTCAAGAGCTTCCGGAAGCTTTTCGTCGTGTGCGTCCTGTGGCACGGTGACTTGTGCGTTGCTATGGGCGGGCTGTGCCCTGTGTGAGGAGCTACCACGGAACAGCGATTATAAATAAGACTGTTTCAGAGTGTTCCAGAAATGTTTTTTGGAGACATTGGGTGTGCTTAGAAGACACTGTGTGTGTGTGCATGTGTGTCTGTGTGCGTGTGTGTCTGTGTGCGTGTTTTTGTACAACCGCAGGTGTGCGCCTACATGCATGCAAGGTCACCTGTATGTGTGTGTGTGTGATGGATGTTTAAAGGTTTTTGTGCACGTTCGTGTGTGTGTGTGTGTATATGCATCGGTGTGTGTGTGTGTGTGCACATGTGTATATGCGTCTGTGTCTGTGTGTGTGTGTGTGCGCGTGTGTGCGCGTGTGTGTGTGTGTGTGTGTGTGTGCATGCGCGTGCATGTATGTGTGTGTGTGTGTGCGTGTGTGTGTGTGTGTGTGTCCCAGGGGAAGCAGATACACTGTGTTAATTATAGCCTATGCATGTTCTGTCAGTGTGTCTGGCACTAATGCAGTTCTGTGGGCCACCCTCTTAACATCGTCCCTGACGACGCCCACAGCACCAGACCCCCGCCTGGACTAATGGGCACACAAGCGCACACACACATACACGCACACATGCACACGCACAACACCAACATTACACACACACACGCACAACACCAACACTACACACACACACACGCACAACACCAACACTACACAATATCTTCTATCTATCTGTATAATAAATACATTTTACATTTTTTCTTTTATTGCTTTTTTATTTTACATTGAGCATTGTATTATTTAGGCCAGAGGTCTTCAAAGCGGGGTCCGGGACCCCTAGCGGGTCCTCATAGGTACTGCAAGGGGGCCTCCAAATTATTTGAGCCCCACAAAATGTACAAATATACATTAACATAACTACAACCTAGCTATAAATATATCCATCTGATCACAATTCATTTTATGGCATAGCATTGTATACAGTAGGTTACGCCATTACAAAGTAGCCTACTTTTAAACAACATAGGCCGCCCTACACATTGTTGACCCGGCAACCAAATGTTTTATGTGAAAGGGGGTCCCTATGCCGTGTTTCTAACAGCCAAGGGGTTGCCTTGGCTTGAAAGATGTTGAAGACTTGTGATTTTGGCGGTCCCCAATTATCATTGGGGACAGCATGAGGCGTTGGTTATGTGTGTTAGTACTGATGACATGCTACTGTTATTAGCTTAACAGAATGTTCTTTGCTTACGATTGCTGGTATGTGTGTGATCTACTCAGCTAGTGAAAAATGCACTGATTGCAAGTTGCTTTGGATAACGATGTCTGATAAATGCTGTACATGTGAATTTAGAACAGAGGAGGAGGAATACTTTTCGTGTGGCCTGACAGTCTGCATCCTGGTAAGACATTTTTTATTTAGCTGTCTGGTATAGTTTCAATAACCGTATTTTTTTTTAAAAAGCTAAAATGTAGTTATTCAATCATTACTATTAATTGTATTATTAAAAAGTTAATTTTTGATCAACTTCCTTTAAAAGAAAAGTCAAGGAAGTCTACTCTACTAGCAAACCTTTAATAATGGTGATATACGTAACAATATTAGCACATGCAACACCATTAAAGATACATTATTTCCAGGCTTGCTTTCGGGGTAAAAACTAGCTTGCAAACAGAGATGTTTGTATTTGTTTTGACTCTGAGTGTACACAGCCATTCACGACTGACAGATTTGTACGTGCTGCCTGTAGGGGTTTGTGTTCCAAAATACAAATGTGATGCTTTTAACTTTGTTCCTCAGACCTACTGTGATGGGAATGTACAAACCATAATTCCACCCCCTGACCCCCTTGAGTGTGTTGAAGTTGCAACAGTAGATGTGAGCCCCAAATGTTGGTTAACCACCATGGGGCCACTGCTAGCTGGCTGCCAGCTCCAGATGCTTTACCATGTCAAAGTGTCACAACAGAGATGAAGGCTAGAAGAGAGGACGTTGTCTGATCTCGATGTTCCGCTATCCTTGTGGCCGATATGATCCTGGAGACCAGAGAAACATCCCAGCTAAAGTGTATCCGAACATGGATCATGGGACGCTGGAATGCTCAAGGTATATTATTTATTAATTCAGCAAAAATAATTAATTATTAAAATGCGATGTGTTCCTCCACCTGTGTTGCAAAGTAAACTTATTCATTCATTTGGCAACAATTTTCAAATTACCATATTTTTGCTTTGTTGTTTCTCCTTGTTTGTCGGTCTATTACTTGGCTAACTACGGGGGAAAATACTCCCATTGTTTACAATGGGAATTAAACCCAGTCAGTCAGGTGTTTTAAGTGGACATTACCCATAATGTAATGCAAGACACAAGACACAAAATCCCCAGCCACTTCATAACAGTATTCGCCGTGTTTGCCAAAATCGTAAAAGCAATTCACGGAAGGCAGCCAGTGACTGTTAAATCCCAGGATTAAAAAGTACAGTTTTTTGCCAGAGGAGCCGATGTGCAACCCTGTCGCCATGGGAGACAAGCAAGGAAAAAGCAGGAATATGGTGTATTTCCCTTGATAGCAGAGTGGCGCCCAGAGGGTGCTTAGCAGACAGAACGGTCACTCCCTCCATCCAAAAATACCCTCCCCTCATCCTCCCCCATGCCTTGGAGTCTGAGATCCTATCGCCACGGTGACGGATAGTTTGCGGGTCCAATTAAAAAATCAAACGCAACAGTGTCTGAACGCCTTATGTCAAACAGAGTCATTAGAGACTATAGCTTGTATACATTTAAATGTGTCATCATAAGCACTTGTCATGCTTGACTACATGATACCCTTTCGAACAAGGGAACTCCCATGAATATTTGCTCATGTATTCTTTACACAAATCCTGTGGTATGTGTCCTGGATGTTTCACTTGACCTGTCAGTGTCTCACTAACTAAAACAATCACTGGAGTTATCCTCTTTATTGTCACAAACAAGTCAAATACACATGGGGCTCTATTTTAACTATCTAAGCGCACGGCCTAAAGCACAAGGTGCAAATTGGATTTATGGTGTATCCAAATTCATGTTTGCTATTTTACCGGTCAGTGTGCCAGGTGCATGGTTCAAAAGTGTTGGCTATAGTCTCTTCATTATTCATGGGTGTGTTTTGGGTGTAACATACGATAAACCAATCCGAGTTTTATCTCCCATTCCCTTTATGAATCCAGGCACGCTTGCATCAAAGGCAGATTGATATTATATCGTCGGGTTTGTAAAAGGACTGGAGCAGACCATCAAGGCAATAACAAGATTCCTAAAACATGTTTATGTAGGCTACTAATGATATTTCACATTGTACTCTATACATTTTTAATCCTTTGCATATTTGTGCACTCCTACACATGCCTGTCTGTGTAACAAGCATAGTGTACACACATTGTCCATCTGCCATAGGTGATACTATATTTATAATGCTCCTTGTGCTGACTTTAGACCAGGTTTATGCTGGTCATTAGGGGTGCACGATATTGAACAAATGTGATATTGCGATATTGATCATGAAAATTGCAATATCGATATTAATTTC
>JAODLL010082881.1:2931-14947 GCA_026546735.1 Forbesichthys agassizii
ACGTCACAGGGCAGTGGTCGTCTCTGAGAGACATTTTGTTGATAACTCACGGGGCAGTAGTCGTCTCTGAAAGACATTTTGTTAATAACTCACGGGGCAGTAGTCGTCTCTGAAAGACATTTTGTTGATAACTCATGGGGCAGTGGTCGTCTCTGAGAAACATTTTGTTGATATAACTCACCGGGCAGTGGTCGTCTCTGAGAAACATTTTGTTGATATAACTCACCGGGCAGTGGTCGTCTCTGAGAGACATTTTGTTGATAACTCATGGGGCAGTGGTCGTCTCTACCTTTGGGTTGCTTGATGGAACTGCCGCTAGACATTGGAATATATCAGAATTGCTCATAGAGGGGCTGTAATGAATGTGCAGTAGAACCATTAACTTAAAGGATGACGCCTCAATATTCCCACAGTTTCATGAACCGTTGTGTTTCATAATATAGGTTATGGTGACTCAGTGTTTGGGGGCATCGGGGGTTCTGGATGCGCTAAATGAAATCGAGGAGTGTAGCTTTAATCTGTAATCAAGCTTTTCCACAAAACAACACAAAGACGGCCAAATCGATCTGTAAAGATCCATTACCTATCTGGCTTTACAACGAACATGAGCACCTGCGATATACTGTGTGACGTGTACATTATAGCACGGAAATATGCGGAGGCATAATCATATATTAGTCATCTGGGGGTTCCTTTGTTTGCGCTCCGCGTGGGGCGGGCAAATGGCTTGATATAACAGACAAGATGCATGCATGATCACATCTATCTATCTAATGGGCGCACACAGAATGCGGTGTTGTTACACGCGGTGAGAGAATAGTTCTTGCACAAGCACACACACACACACACATACACATAACAAAAGAAACCTCAATCCATAGTGCAATTTACACAGTTGCACTCAATGTACAGTACACTGTCCGTTGTCCAGTGCTATTTAACTGTGTAAGCCTCATTACAGTGATACACCAAGTGCATGCATAGCAATCACAGAGGCAACTTGGTTCACTTGTATTGGAAAATGGCATTTCTTTCAATTTGATCACAGACTGGGTAATGAAATCAGTGGTGAAGCCCTTCTAACTTGATTATATCTTATGGAGCCTCATCTCCAGTCAGTGGGCAGACTATTTGTTACCATTTACCAGCAGTGGGTATATCTGATAATAAAGAGTATACCCATGCAATACGATATACAGAACATACACACACACACATATTTTGGAAGTCTACTGAAAGTGCTACTGTAATAAGATGAGAAATCCTTCAGAATGCTGTGCTCAAATGGGCGTTTGATTTTGTGAACCTGTCGTATGGATGATGCCCAGGATAGGACTGGGACTGAAAAACGGCCCGAGAACCATCTAGAGTAGACATTCTTGGCAAATACAAATAGCACACCATCCACTATAATAAACTATGATGCAGTAGTTAATTTAATTTTGTAGATAGCCTGGCCTGCTCTATTGGCTTTTTCTTTTTTTAAAATATAAATGTAGGCTACAATCAGTAGTCTGTACATTCAAAACCAGCTGGGGTGAATCTATCAGACCTTTAGGGGAATGACATAGCCTACTGTACAAAGCCATTTGGGTGTTCTTCAGCACCAATAAAAAGAGTTTACCGCCAATATTAACAACCTAATCCTATTAGCTAAGCTATTAACCTACCAACTCTAGCCAACAGGGTAAACTTCAGAAAAATGAAAACAATAGCTGTCGTTTGAATGTAGAAAATGTTGCTGCTTGTACCTGACATCTCTTGTAGGCTATAGACCGTACTGCTGACTGTCACTTGGCCTGTGTGTTGTCTTTTACATTTGACAGCAACAAAGCTTGGAGTGCTGGTCTTTCCTCATTTTCTCTAAACGTTATCTATTCGCTTGCACTCGATTTATTATAAAATAATATAAATACATAATATAAAAACATTTGACTAAGACGGCATACATCTTAGACATACATGATACAAATACAAAAGTGTAGTAGTAGTACAGCTATACATTATACTGAACTTGTTGCATGTTAATATTATGGCCTCTGCCACATCTGGTTTTCTTGGGGGTCGTGAGTTTCGGGCAGTTATTTTAGGGGTCGCAAGCTCAAAGGTTGGGGAACCCCTGCTTTTGGGCACCACAGCCGCGCTCTGACAAGGGGTGGCTCGCGTCGATATGTTTGAAACCAGTCTGTCTTAATGGCCACAAAATACTCTCCAAGTTCCCATTTGAGAGAAACAGTGGATAACAATGTCCTTAACATTAGTTTCACAAAGCTTGATTTTATCCTGTTGCAGTTTGGCTATCACACAAAACTGACACAAGCCACCTTGTAAACATTCCAGTTCTCTCCCGCTTCAACAGAGTCGTCCATCCTTTGAAGTTCTGGAAATTGATGATGAAAAACGTCCTCCGTGCTGAATAATTTATTGGAGCTATCAACATTGTTCTGTTAACGTTTTCCACGGATTGATTACAATAGCAGCCAGGAGAGAGAAAACAGAAAAAGTTGTTTGTCGTCTGTTATGTTCTCATTTACGTTGAGATTTGAGGGCATCCTCTTCATAAACAAAGTAGGGTCTGCAAGAACACACACAAACACACACACACACACACACTTTCTCTACGTTAAGGACAAAATGCACATAGCAAATTCCACAGAGAATACAATTGACGATCCCATGCCCCTTTTCCCCTGTTCTGCTATAGAGATTCAAAGTCTCTTCCGCGTTATGGGACCTTAGTGTGGCAAAAATACGCATGGTGGTCAACGGCGAGAATAAAATAATCTTTAGATCCCATGTGCTTTGTGACACGAAGTACATATGATGTGTGTCTATTAAAAAAAAACCTTTTTCAAGTCAAGGACATTGCAGTTAAACTATAAAGTAATCTTTAGTTTAGTGTGTAACCGCTCGGTGAACTACAGCTTTCGTCTCACACAACACACGTCACCAAAACAACGCTCTCTTCGGCTTGTGGATTGTTTGCGCAACAACATCGTGACACGGGTCTGTAGTCTTACTAATTACATATTTTCATATACTTAAACACATGCACAACAAACTGAGACTTTCTTGACTCTAAGAATCAAGGCAACAGAAAAGTGTGATCTTTTGTAAGTGTCAATCTCTATTTCTGTTTCATAAGAATAATATTAGTGTAGTTAAGATATCCGCTGAAAATATATAGTTTTTGTTGCTTGCACATGCGTAGAACGGTAAATTTATCGAATTTAGTATTTGAGTTGTTATGATCATAAACTGTGTGTGCTTTTCTTATTATTAAAGGTAAAGATGCTTTTATTGTTACGCACATACAACTGCATTTATCTTCTTGCTGTGAGGCCACAGCGAGACTTACCTATAAGGACTTTGCTATTATGCTGTTTTGTCCAACCTAGTTACAGTAACCAGGTTGGACAAGTGAAAGGGATCAGTCAATTCAAATACGAAAACATACAATGCTAACAAACTCTTTTCTTGAGATTGAAGGGAGGTGTCAGCGTACAGGTATGTACAGCTGTGATCTCCTTAAAGGTGGAGTCAGCGATTGCAATATAATATAATTAGTCAAATTCAGCGAATGTCCTCTCACAGTGCACTAGTTGCCTGCTCTGTGTGCGCTAACAAAGTAATCTGGTGTTTCTACACAGCCCAGGCTCTGTCAATGGCAACGTAAACAGGGTGCAGACCGTACGACACAACACTGTGAAAGCTTTTGCAATGCGCGTTTAAATAAAATGTACAGAAAGCTACAGTAGTATCTTTCTCCAGGATAGCTGACCTAATTTGTAACGTCTTTGTCTTGTTCATACATAACTTGAATGGAATGTTTGGATATGTACAGTATATTTTAATAATTTTCCATCAAAGGATGGTCTGTCCTGTGACAAAATACAGCAGCGTAGAATTGTAATGTTTTCATTCTTCCTTTCAATGATTTATGTACCAGTTTCTCTAAAAATGCTGTTTTCAGCATTATTTGTTTATTGTGTCACATTACATTTTGCTGCAGAATAACACAAACATGGGATTTCTACAGCTCTAAATGATAGTGTATATTTATATAGTGTGTGTGTGTGTGTGTGTGTGTGTGTGTGTTTAAACTGCAAGTAAAACTGTTTTTATGAATTATTCTATTAACAATTGAAAACTCAAACTGTGCTCACCCTTTAGCAAAACACATATCACACGCAATCTGATTTGTAATGAATAATTCTACTGTCTAGATTCTATTAGGATGTATTGAAGGGACATTGTCATGAATAGTGCAGTATTAAACCAACTCCCGAAGATAAATATTTTTACCCAAGGCCAACTGGAATCATCTTTAAAGATTCATTCCTTCAAATGTACATTTGCTTTGACTTGTAACATCAATACTTCTGTCTTTAATGTTCATCTAAGGAAAGCCAGTTTAAATGATGCATGCCATGTCTACATTGTGCCGTAGCTATAAACCCTGACATGATTCCATCTCAACAACTTGTATGTACTTGCTATGAATGACAGAAAGTTAAACCAACTTCATTGAAACAAGCTTGAAAAAGTGATACAAATTTGTTTACAGCACAAACGACGAAAACACTGGTTTGTTAGGTTTGTTATTTATTCAAACCTTAACATCTTTGAATGTGGAATATTTTAGTCTGAACTATTTAGTGTTTGGACACTAAACACATGTTTCTGTACAGTAACCAGACAACTGTTGAAGGATTTAATGATGATTGGAGAACTAAATGTGAACTGAAGTTGGACGTGTTGTAACGGTGCTGTAAAACACCCGCCACTTTATACCACGGTAGTCCCAGCGATGGTCTGACCTTCAGTGTTTACAGCTGGATGTGAACAGGTGGACGTAGCATTAGGTGAGTGATGGAGGGAAAGTACCTGATCAGTCGTGTTGACCCTCCAGGCTTATTCAATATACATAGCCTAGTTTTCTACTCAGACTGAACCTTGCCACCTTGCCCAAAGCCCTGCACACATTATGAGTCTGCTTTATTATTTGTACAAATTATTTAGACTCTCTAAATCTTTTTTCACCAAATTCCTCCCAGGCATTGATTATGCAGTGATGTAAAATATTAAATATTTATTTAAAAATGTGTCTATTGCATTTTCCTAGGTGACCATACCCATTTTTGTCACCGTATTTGATGACACAGACCTAAGATACTTTTAACTGTGTTTGATTGCCCATGTCTATATTTGAGGACAGAAAGGTCGCTGTTTGCTACTTGCTTTGAGTACAAAGAACTGTAAAGTGACCAACATGGAGTCGAAGCTTTTAAAATGTCACCGGTCCTTGAGAAAAGTCTTGTCATGCGAAATAAAAGCATCGGTGCATGGACAGATTGCATATAAGACGCTTGAAATTCATCAAAACAACATTTGTTCTGTTGCCTTATTTATTTCCATTTTCTAGAAAGCCATGTGCGAGCGCAGTACATGTGAGACTTGAGTAAATACTTATTCAACCACCAGTATAGCAAATCTAGGATCTGAAACTATAATTACATACAGTATCCTGGGCAGAGTATCCAGTACTGCACCAAAACAGGTTTCCTTTGAGTCATTATAACAACCTCAAAGTAAATCAAACCATCCTTCCCACTGTCAGCTAAAGGTCATATCGTTTATAATAGAAACCCTAATGCAGACAGGGGAATGTGAAATGTCATTTGGATCGAGGGGTGCTGATGTTAGTCATCCTGTCTCCGCAGCGATCCGGGCCCACATTATGTCATGTTCCATCAGCTGGCATC
Organism: Forbesichthys agassizii; assembly: GCA_026546735.1. Classification (NCBI taxonomy): domain Eukaryota; kingdom Metazoa; phylum Chordata; class Actinopteri; order Percopsiformes; family Amblyopsidae; genus Forbesichthys; species Forbesichthys agassizii. Next base: position 8,697 of record JAODLL010082881.1, read on the forward strand.
AACAGGGGTTCAGGGACAGGGTCTACATGTTGTCTCAAGGCAGAATGTTATATTGGTGATTCGATAGTTGACAGTGTACAAATGTGTTTTTCATACCGTAATGGGTAGCACTGTAGTACTGACAAAAACCAAACCACCCTCCTTCCTTAATTTGTCTTTGTGTCTTTGGGCTGTTACTGTTATTTTATTGTGATTATCCTCAAGGGATTGGAGTTTGCATTGGCACCTCTGCGCATTCTGAATTGAGTTTGGCTACATTCAAGATGTCTTCCCAATTTAAGTGTCATTAAAAAATTACTTGGGCTAGACCAGTTTGGCCCCAGCATTAATGTACTAGGAATAGATTGCACTGGAAATAATTGTATTCCGTTAAGGAACAAATACAATTCAATTAATACATCAATATTGAAATAACCTCAGTTGAACCCATTTCATTATATACAGTAAATCTACAGCAAGAATAGCCTTTTACTTTTTAGGATATACTGTTGGGTTTGTATTCGTTATATTTCCAATGACACTTACTATACCATCTACATGGCAACCATGTGTTTGAGTATTAGCTTGGCGTAACGCTCCATTGGGAAGAGTTCAGACTTGTTGCCTCCTACTGAGTGTAGACCTCGAGTTAATTTGATCAGAGCAGGCCTTAAACAATAGACATTACTACAACTGTTTGTATCGCTTCATCTAGCTCTGCCATCATTTCAAGAGACAAGATTTCAAGATCACAGTTACCCACCCCCACTGATCACTGATTTGTCCGCCATCCAGGTGGCTGTGCAAACGCTAAAACGAACAGGGTTTCCAGACTGTAATGTTAGTGAATATGTTTCTGAGAGCAATAGTCATGCAGAGTCAGGCTACATCATTATACTGTAGCTCATATAGATTATCGATATTATCCTGTGGGGTGGGGTATGCTAAGAAAGTTTTTCAACGATTGGAGCCTCGCCAATCCAACATTGTTTGTACATGTTTAATTTTTACGATCCAAAATCCTGTAGCGTGTGGGGGACACCGACGACAGCCAAGTACGCTGGCAGTTTGTCACTTGGGAAAGACTATAGCTAATAGGGAGCCACACTGATTTAAAGTGATCCCAACAATCACATTGTAATCATAACACGAGCCATGTCATCAGTGATGGATAAAGGGGTAGTTGTAGTAGTTGTAGCCAGCCTTAAGACTTGACCTCTTACTGTAAAATGATCCTTTACCGTGCAAACTAGGAGCACATCTATGACTGTTTGAATCAGAGTCCATTAACGGATTGTGCACTGGTGGCAGATGGTGTTCATCATGTGGGCAGGATAGATTCTGGTGTTGGAGTCCCACCCAGTACTGTAGCTCATGGAATCGAGCCCTCAGGTTTGGCCACCTGTAAGCATCCTTGAGCAAGATCCCAAACCTACTTGCTCCTTGCTACCTTACTCATTGTAAGGTTCTCTGAGCACAGACATTTTTCTGTGCTGTTTTGTTTTGTATTAGGTGGTATTAGAAATCATCATGGGATAGTTTGTACACTTTACCAGATACATTAAAGGGAGAAGACACACCACTTAAAGAATCCGGAGTAGAAATATATGGGGAAAATCCATGTATGCTGCTTTTCCCCCATAACATCCAGTTATCTGCTTTTTTAGGAATTAAGTTACTTAGCAGACCAGCTAAGGGTTTGGCACCTTGTCCAATGATACTTATGGCCTACTGGTATAGGCCAACTTTGGGTCTCAAACCCACAACCTACTGGCTGGGGATCTAACACTCTAACACTCTATCCTGCCCCCTGTGGATGCATTGATGCAAGTGCACAGTTGAGGTGTGGGACCTTGTTGAACAGTTGTAGCAGGAGAAAGCAGGTGTTTGACACATACAGATACAGTGTGCATGTGAATGAGGTGGTGATGGGCAACTGCATGAACAGCCCATCTACATACACAGCACGCTTTAATACCAGTTGTAAATGCACTCATTTGTATGCATGTGGCGCAAATGAAAAACGAGTCCTGCCTCAATTTCGACACGCATTTCATAATGTATAGCGTACGTTATGAAGGTTTATTTAGTCTATGCACTAGTCACCATCTTGAGCACATGTGCACTTAAGGTGTATTCACATTTCATGTAAATACCCCTTAAGGATAGTTTGCGTTCTCATTGCCACTTTCTGTGTTGTAATAGACATGCATGCATGCTTTTACAGTAATGGGGCATGTTGATTACATCCATCATTGTCCTCCTCAGTAATGTCACACACAATGCTGTATTTGTAACATCTCACATGTGGTTGAATCGGCACGCAATGTATATAAACATTCTATACATGGGTGAATACACATGGATGTACTGCAAAACAATACTTGCCAATAGAACAGGAACCTTCCACTTGACAAGATTTTTGAAAACAAGTACAAAAGATCTGTTATTTTAAGAAGAAATATGTTGTTTAACAAAATCTTAGCAAGAGTTCATTTTTTGTAGTGTATAGGTAATGGCCTTGCTACGGGTAAGGTTAACTGAGCTGAGCTGAGATGAGATGCTGTCGTCATGTGGGACACTGTGTACTTATGTAATGTCTACTATATATGGACCTCATAAAAGGCACATCCTTCTGAATAATGAAAGGTACAAATTGTACAGAAAGCTGTGTGCGCTGCAATCTTCAGCCTTGTTCTGACTCCCTCTATTTAGCCACATGCCCTAGAAACTGGAGGAAGATTAAAAAAATAAAGGAAATAAAAACACAGAATAGTCAGCTATTTAACACGTTAGCTGTTCAACGACCCTGGACCGTTTATTTAGCTTCTTAGTCACCTGCTTTTTCAGTTCTGTCCATATGAGCTGTGACTCAATAACGAATTAGTTCTAATACGTGTTTTTCCGTTTCCAAAATAATAGCTGATTTAACATTGTACATTATTATAGATTTTTGTATTATTAATATTCGTTACAATTGGAAATATAGCACATTGGAAGTGAGGTCTTGAAATAAATATATGAATGAGTTTTTTCAGAATGATGGATACATGAAAAATGGATGGAGGAAGTTATTACTCTCTTCACATTAAAACATGTTCCGGGCTCCTCTGGCACATTCCGGTCTATGCAGGTGTTCAGAGCAAAGAGCACGGTCCGGAAAAATATATTCTCACTTAACCCTAGTAAATAATGCTGTAATTCTTGACTCCATTCACCCGTCATTCTTCACCAGTGTCAATTATATGTGCCATTTTGCTCTGCTATCACAGACACGGTGACTTGGAATCGTATCGATTGCATGCATCAAAATTGATTGCCTCATAAGATTTCAAAGGGAAATTCAATCCAGTGGTTCTGTGGCCATTAACCAGGCACCATGTTCCACCCCCCAAAACCCATCTCCAGTGTGAAAGGGATCTGTCTGCCACGCTAACCTGTATGTATGTTGTAGCTTCACAATACACAGCCTCTCACCGATGGCACTAGGTTTGTCAGGGGGGAAGGGGTTCAACCCTAACCTGATGAAGGGTTAGACACAAGTCCATATTATGGGGAGCCGTGCGTCGTGAAGCTCATTGAAATGGACAGGCCCCGTCTGTCATTGCTGTTTTCAAGACGCGGTCAAGTCGTCGTACCTGAACCACACCCGTCGCTTTCAGGTTGACGCTGATCGTTACGATCAGTTGGTACTCCGACTCAGTTGCAAGGATTTGAAGCTCTCCAGTCTGATTCTCACGGCGAAGTCAAACTGAAGCTTGCGAAATCAGGATGGTCTCACAAGGCTAGCTAATGCAATGGTAAATAATAAATGGACTGCATTTATATAGTGCTTTTATCCAAAGCAGATAATGCAAGATGCCTAACCCCCTACCTCCTAACTGCTCCCAGTGGTTGGTCGCACCTTGCATGGCAGCAATCACCATCGGCGTATGAATGTGTGTGTGAATGGGTGAATGTGAGGCAAAATACTGTAAAGCGCTTTGGATAGAAGCGCTATACAAATGCAGTCCATTTACCATTTACATTATTTTGATGTCAGCCATGCAAGGAGACACCTGACCACCGGAAGCAGTTACGGTTGGGTGTCTTGTTCAAGGACACCTCGACGCTTGGTGAGGAGTTAGCGGGGTTCGGACCAACCCCCCCTCCCCCTTCCCCCCAACGTAACCTGAGGGTGGAAGTGGGCTTTTTTTGATGCCCTTGCACCTTTGCACGGTGTGTCTATGTGGGCTTGAAGACGGCAGCGTGGGATGTGCAGCGGCTGGTGAATGAAGATGGTTGTCAAGCGGAGGAACTGAGCGAAACACAAGGTCACTTTAAAGTGAAATGTTTAGCGCCACGATGGCCCCGCTGTGCATTACTGCATCACACGCCGCCTCTGATTAATTACACCGGCATCACTTCCGCTGCTCGCGCTCTAATCATTCCCCGTGGTGACCAGCTGGGACACCTGCACACACACACACAAAGAACCAGTAGTAGGTAAGTAGGTGTGCGAGAACGACACTTCCCCATACACGCCACCCCCCAAGCAAGCAGCCATTTGCTGACTCCAGCATATGTGCAGAGCTGCTGGGGTTCTAGTCCCCTGCTCAACACTTTGCAGGCAGGAAAAATGACTGCGGGATGCTGGGAGCGCTGTCAAGTGCCACAGGACGTTTGATTGCGTGCAAGAAAGCAGAAGAAAGAAGAAAGGTGAGCGTACAGTACCTTCGGCTTGCAGTTCTCTTTTCTAAGATTTGAGCTTCATGCAAGCAAAGTGTTTGCAAGAGTTGGGCTCTTAGCCGGAAGGTCGTGGGTTCAAACCCCGGTGTTGACCTACCTGTAAGCATCCTTGAGCAAGACTCCTTAACCCCCTACCCCCTTAACTGCTCCCAGTGGTTGGTTGCACTTTGCATGGCAGCAATCACCATCGGTGTGTGAATGCGAGAATGTGAGGCAATATACTGTAAAGTGCTTTGGATAATAGTGATATATAAAAAAGCAGTCCATTTACTGCAGGCTTGAGGACTAGATACTAGTCTCAGCCTCTTCCATTCAACAGCACTACGTCACATAGGCGACTCTCTCGACTTTAGGACTTTTGGGAAGTAATATTCTCAATAACCATTGGCAGAGATGGGAACAAATAATTGCTTTTCGAGTCACAAGTAAGTCTTAACACACAAGTCTAAGACAAGTCTCAAGTCATGCACCTTGAATATCAAGTCCTAAACAAGTCATCATGTGACACCAAATTTCATATAAGAACAGTAATAGTACAGTAATATATTAAATCCACGTACATCATTAATGCTTTACAAAATAGTTATAATTATTACTGTGGCGGTGTAAATAAATCACAAAACAAAAGCTCCGTCAGACATAGTTGTGCTAAAAATTGTGTAGCGCTAGAGATGACGTAGTCTCGCAGAGCCAGCCTTTACTGGAACACAGCGGTGTATTTTGGGAGGTATTTTGATTGACATGCACAATGACAAACTATGTAACTAGGTGACAAATTCAGACGTCAATCAGAGGAATTTTTTGAGAAACTTCCAAATATGACTCCGACTGTTTTCAAATATTGTATATGTTAATAGGTTATGGTTACTGCTTAAAATAAATGTAACAGCCAAAATGAATAAATAAAACAGTACTAGTGTGGCACCGGAGTTATGGATACAGACTTGTGAGTGACAATGCTGACAGCCAATGAATATCGACTTCCTCACTTCCTGAAAGTCGGTCTCTATCTTAAACGGGTCTATTTATCGGCTCAGCTACATGCTAATATCTATTAGCATGTATTGCTAATACATATTAGCATGTAGTGCTAATACGTATTAGCATGTAGTGCTAATGAACAGAATAGGCTGAGACTAGAGATATCAAGACATCAACGATTTTAGAATGATGTAAAAAGAGCATTGTAATGCATTTTAATGGAGCAAACATTGAATGCTTCTCTGATCTCTTAATTAACATCCGATTTGGTCAATGAGTTACGTAGTTGGTCGGCCTGCATGTCAATCAAAACAAAACTTGTCAAGTAGGCGGGCACTGACGCAGTTAGACAGCGCTGTGTCCCAGACTGTCCATAAGTAAAGGCTGGCTCTGCGAGATAGGTACGTACTGAATACACATGTAGCTGGAACAGAAACATATTATGTTATAAACATAGTTTAAATGTTAAATGTAATATATCTTAAAATATTTTTTCTTTTTTTTCAATTGCAAAGTGTCAACATTTAATTAAAAAAAAAAAAAAAAAAAAAAAATATATATAT
>JAODLL010082882.1:4195-14946 GCA_026546735.1 Forbesichthys agassizii
AGAGCAGATAATAGGCATATACAGAGGCAGGGGCTCCCAACCAGAGCAGATAATAGGCATATACAGAGGCAGGGGCTCCCAACCAGAGCAGATAATAGGCATATACAGAGGCAGGGGCTGTAGGCACCTTCCTACTTTAATTTCCTGGAAGTGTCTTGAGTTGCAACCATGATAATAATGTGTGTGTGTGCTACAGTTGCTGTGCCCCAAGTGTGGCTCCAAGCTGGGCTCCTTCAACTGGTGTGGGAGCCAGTGCTCCTGCGGTCGCTGGGTGGCCCCGTCCTTCCAGTTGCATCGCAACAGAGTGGACGAGATACGGCAGCTCGCCCTGCCCAAGTGACCCACCCCACCAGCCCACCGACGACACCATACGCAAACTGGGTATTTTTCCACTGGTCTTTTCCACTCTAACAGACTTTACATCCATACCTAAGATGAGGTTTTTTCTTCTTCAATTTCAATGCTGACTGTTTAAAAGTAATTGGAAGGTTCCGTGCAGTAAAACACAATGAATTTACAGTATATTCAAACGGCGGTGAATACTGGACATAGTATGATGTTGCACATCTTTCTGTCTTCGGATGATGATGGAATGTATTTGCCAAAAGGAATATAAATAAAAGAATTGAATAATGTTAAATGTCATTATTATGATATCCATTAATCTGGTGTACTGTATTTGAGAAATCTGGACACTTTTATAAACAAAATATTGTAAATAAAAATGATTTTGATGAATAGAAAGTATTTTCCTATTTATTAAATCATTGGAATTTATTTTTTCGGTTTTAGCTACTTCCACCCAACACACACACGTCATCTTAAGAACCGCCTGGATTAGTTTACTGCCTTTACTATGTATATTATGTTATATTGTTATAGGTTATATTGATATAGGTCATGTAGATTAATATAAAATAGTGATTAGTGGTCCCAAAGCCAGCCATGTTATTTTTCTTTTGCATACTTCATATCTAATATTTTGTCTACTTATGATGTATAATGCTTATATATCTATATTATAACGTAATACCATTTGCGATCTTTCCATAAAAAGTAAGCTGTTCCCTTTGCTGGGCATTAGGGGTCAGTAGAGACTGGCGCCTGTTTGAATCAATCTACAGACAGCTGCTGGTAAATGCATAGACAGAGCTAAGCATGGTCTATTAGGACGCCATGACTCCATGACACTTCTGTAGCAGGCAACCATCATGATGATCTGTTTTTAATGCAGCTAGCAATTGTAATGGCCTTTAAATCTCTTCTTGTGTGTGTGAGAGAGACCATACTTTAATGCATATATGCCTCCTCTAAGTCATGATCTTTCCTAAGGACCTCACAACTTAAACACACAGAGAGGCTTATCCCAGATGGGAGTTTGTGTCTTGGAGACCAGACAAACCATAACTTCTTGGAGTGTGTGTGTGCGTGCATGTGTGCATGTATATGTGACTGTTAGAATGGTCCCTGTCAGTATTGGGGTTTTCATGAGCTGTGGAATGTCATCACACTAGGCCTGAGGTGCAAATCCACATTGCGATTTTGCTTAAAATCCAAATTAATATCATGACATCTTCAGGCTGCCAGTTGTAAATACCACTTATCCTCAATAACATCACATTCTTTCTATGCAATACCCTTTGATGGCTTGCATATGCTAATAGCATGCTTGCAAGACATTTGACTGCATTTCCTGTTTACTGTTGGTTTTTGTGGTCTCTATCATGGTCTCCAAAGCATGTTCTGTTCATCAGAACAGATTAGACCTACATGTACATGAAGTCGATAACATAATGTAAGGCTGCAATTAAAGTTAAGAGCTAACTCATAACACTGCAAATGTCTTGAAGATGTTTTGTACCAAAAAGTGTTAATACAATAAATATGTATTATTGGTCGGTTTCACGGGCATGGATTAAGGCTAGTCCAAGACTAAAACAAAAATTAAATGAAGATCTCCATTGGAAAAGGATCTTAGTCTAGGACTAGGCTTAATCCATGTCTGTGAAACTGGACATATATTAAATATTTTTTAAGCCATGCTATATATGTGGGTATAACACAGGTCACCAAATAACTGCCTGTAGACCTGTAGGTTCAACCCACAGGTCTACAGGCAGTTATTAGGCATATTCAGCTGTTATCCTGGTGTAAATACTCAAATAAGGCTCTAAAGGGATCCCTAAAATATTCTATTCAGATTATATTAAGTAATATAATGACTAACTAACTAGCTGTATGCACTGTATGTATATACAGTATATCTGAATAAACAGCATAGCTAGAGCATGTTTGCATTCTGCATTCTTTGAGACTTATTTGTTTGGAGTATCTATTGCACCATATACTGTATTCATCCACATCCATGCTTCAGGTCGGAAAGAGGCAGGCAGGGAATAGCTTGCTAGTCACTTCTGTGTGATGTGGCACATGGAGAAACCCAGAGCACACTGCCTCGAGACACTGTTGGAGCGTATCTGTGACTGGTTAAAGCCTGCTGTGGTGGCTCTGGCTTGCAGGGACCATAAACCCACTGGCCCTGAATGGAAACTGGACTGAGTAAATGAGAGAGAGGGAGAGAGAGAGATGGAGAGAGAGGAAGAGAGATGGAGAGAGAGAGAGAAAAAGAGAGGGAGAGGGTTTTTACATAAGGTGAAGTGAAGATGTGTTGAGTGGTTTTTGGATTCCAAGAATCTGGAATGTGGGACAGAACCAACCTACCTACAGTAGCTGTTTGTGTGTGTGTGTGTGCGTGCTTGAGTGTGTGTGTGCATGTGTGTGCTTGAGTGTGTGTGCGTGTTTGTGCTTGAGTGTGTTTGCGTGTATTTGTGCGTGCGTGCTTAAATTTGTGTGTGTGTGTGCATGTTTGTGCTTGAGTGCTTGAGTGTGTGTGTGTTTGCTTGAGTGCTTGAGTGTGTGCCAGCTCATGACATCAGAATACTTTCCATTTAGGTGTCCATAAGGTCTGTGTTTGAGATTGTAAACTTTTGTTAAGTTTGTTAAAATGCTGTATTTATCAGAATGATTGACCAGCATTTGTTGTTCCTGTGGGGCTTGGATTAGAGTTGAATGTGGTCTTGGCCCATTATAACCCCTTAATGTTTAGCATAGTATACCATCGGGTGCTAATGTTCAGAAATGTCTAATTCTGTAGTATAATGTAATGGGAATGATTAGTGGCTTTGTGGTGAGAGTTCAAATCTGGCCTTCCATATATTCCCTTTAATGGTTTATTTCTCTGTAGGGTTAGGAGCCTTAGATGCACAATATATTTTATTAGTCCCAGTGTGAAATTATTTTTCCATCCTCTAGTGGTGCAACCCCATGGTCCCTGGATTCTGACTCTCTGATACTGTTTATAATCTGGTGTCTATGAGCAACAGTCATAGATTAAACACATCAGTGGTTCTCCTGTAATTATGTGTTTTGTGCTATTTTGTGATATTTAATAGACCAAATGTATAATAAAGTTACATATTAGATTATAGAATGAAGGCAGGGTGGAAATCTAGATTGCTATTTAAAATAGCAAACGTTACAGTTACTGGTACGAATAATTTTCATTGGAAATAGTTGTTGAAAAACAATTCTCAATTGGTATTTCTGTAGTTCATTGCTTGCAAGCCAATTCGCATATATAGGGCTGGGCTTCTAGCAACTAAACTAACACAATGTTAAAGAAAAAATAGACGAAAAAAATAAAATATTAAAAAATAACGTAGGCTAATTCGAACATGTTGAATCACAATATCGAGGTATTACCATAATCCCCTCGAAAGCATCTTGGAACCTGTCTTGAGGGTGCCGACATTGAGCACCACCACGTCTGTTTCTCAACTTGCTGCAGACAAAGTAACTAACCAGATGCTATCATGTGCCGCCTGCAAGAGCCATTAAGTCTTTCAGACGTCTATGTTCGCTTCCCGTCTCATCGCTCATATTTACGTCCCCTCTGAATCCTCGCCCCGCCACCAACCGTCTTTCTCTCTCGTCCCACCCTACCACCGTCCACTCGCTGCGGCTGCTGCTGCGTATATTTTACGTTCGACGAACTGAAGCAGTGGTGTGGGACCAACATGTCAGTTTAAATAACAGGGAGGGGTAGTGTTTTGAGTTGGACAACTGTAAACGGCTTAATAAAAAAACTAAACTATTGTTTGTGGTCTGTCACGCCCACGAAACGCGGTGAATGTTGTCGAGACTCGAGACATATGGCTTATTCTAATGTCAGTGGTTGAGAGTGAGATCAAGAACGTGTTTTTTCCCCCGTGTAGGAAAGTCATCAGTCAGTTCAAAAGAAGTTTACTAAAGAATGTAGCAAACATTCAATCAACAATGCAAATGTTCTCAAATATAAATATCAAATCGTCCCGTAATTTTCCAAAAGCACCTAAATGTTTCAAATTGAAGTGCTTCCCATTTCATCCCAGGGGTGGATCAATCAGGATGGAGACGTATCCGCATGCAATAATGGCTTGAGGGTCTTGGAAGACCTGGGTTTGAATCCGCCCCAAGGACATTTCCCAATTCTCCCAATATATCCTTTCCGGACCTATAAGGACATCATAATTAATTGATGCCCTCAAAGTTGTTGCTAGATGTAGCAAATGTATGTGAACAACGTAGAAGTTGATTGAGTAAGCATGTTATGGGCGTGGTAAACTAATCAGAGCCCCACCAATGGCATAACCATCAAATTATATGGATATCACACACTAATATTACATTTGTCCTCACAGAGACCTCTTCATTGGCCACTGGAGAGGCATCTGTCCCACTCTGACAGCTGTATGCAGCCCTACAGCGCGAAGCCTTCAAGACTGACCGCTACATAAGGAACCAATTACTTCTCCCATGGTCTCTCCTCCCACGCTCCCGTGGTCATTTGTTTCACCAAGAGAAATGTGTATCTTGCTAGGCCTTTGTTTTAAATAAGAATTAGTTCTTAACTGTTTTTCAGAGTAAAACAAAGGTCAACTTCAGGAGATAACCTCGCCTGAAGAGTTCAGAAACAAAAATCGCCAAGTACGTCTGACAAAAACTAACTATTAGCAATTTAAAATAGCAATATTTATTAGGTTTCTATATATGGGTTCACTAATTTCACCTTTATTGCAATGAACAGGTTATTTTTCACTGAATACATTCATATTTTACAGACTGTAACTCATTTTTTTATATTATATATTTTAAAACGTTTTTTGGCATCTGAACATTTCCCTTTTATTCCAGTGCCTTGCTAATATGAGAGCCATTCTCTCTACCGCCTGTTACTGACCCTCCCTGTTCTGATTTGCTGGTCACATTTCTGTTGACGTTTGTTTTTGCGTTTTAGGCGCGTTTGTTTGAATGCAAAGTTTTAAACCAGACAGCTGTTATGTGTGTGTGTTGTGTATGTGCTCGTGTACGTGCGTGTGTGTCTGTTTGTGCGTGCGTTCTGAAACAACACAGTCTACCGTATGTTTATCATCCCATAACATCCATCGACAGCTTCCATGACTGCGTCTAAACAAGACGAAATATGTAATGTGCGGTTCCCCGGCCAGTTTGTGTGCATGTGACAGTGTGTGTATGTTTCTGTCACACGCACGCACACACGCACGCACACGCACACACACACGCACTCATACAAACGCTTAATTGTTGGTCTGTCCATCTGATGTAGAGGTGCTGTGAATGGGCTTTTTCTTCTGTGGACATTAGAAGGCAGTTGCCACGCACGCGCACACACACACACACACACACCACTAGTATGACCACATACACACACACACACACACAGACACACGACACACACACCCAGGTTACATAACACCTGATGTCATTTGTAGAATTCCCTGCACTTTGCCAAAGGTTTGTGTGTATTAGATCATGACTGTAATGTAAGAGTGATCAGATGGTTATTCCATTCATTATGCCCAGTCATCATACTCAAATCTCTGCTAAACTACTCTTCTAACATCACTGTAAATTATCACAGTAGGTCATTTTTAAATCAAACAACGAATCAACCTAGATTACTCAAGTTAGCAGACAGACTAGCATGCTAGCAGACAAGCTGTAGCGTGCTAGCAGACAGACTAGCGTGCTAGCAGACAGACTCTAACATGCTAGCAGACAGGCTGTAACATGCTAGCAGACAGACTATAACGTGCTAGCAGACACTCTAACATGCTAGCAGACAGGCTGTAGCATGCTAGCAGACAGGCTGTAGCATGCTAGCAGACAGGCTAGCAGACAAACTATAACATGCTAGCAGACAGACTGTAACATGCTAGCAGACAGGCTGTAGCATGCTAGCAGACTCATGCTAGCAGACAGGCTGTAGCGTGCTAGCAGACACTGTAACATGCTAGCAGACAGGCTGTAGCATGCTAGCAGACAGGCTGTAACGTGCTAGCAGACAGACTGTAACGTGCTAGCAGACAGGCTGTAGCATGCTAGCAGACAGGCTGTAGCGTGCTAGCAGACACTGTAACATGCTAGCAGACAGGCTGTAACGTGCTAGCAGACAGGCTGTAGCGTGCTAGCAGACAGGCTGTAGCATGCTAGCAGACAGGCTAGCAGACACTCTAACATGCTAGCAGACAGGCTGGCGACATCTTCGTGCCTACACTAGCACGATGACGATTAATATTAAATGACTCTATGTTGGATGTATTTTATGGTCAGCTGTCCAACACAGACCCGCCCCTGGGCGTGGCTAACTCGCTGCTGGCCAAATGTCAACTCCAGTCACCATCTGGTTGTTGGCTGGAGCTCATTTTCCACCCTGTGCAGACATGCTGGGATGCTCTACCGAGCCTGCAGCTTCTAGGAAATCCAAATCAAATGCAGAAGTAATGTTTACGGGCCTGCACACTGAAAGGCAAGCAAAGAGGGGATGAGGCTGACTCAAGACTGTTAAGGCAATAATATGAATGGTGGAATAAATATCAAATGTCTTTTGGTAAAAATTTCAAGTCATCTCATTATTTTAATAAAATGTTTGTATTGTTACAGCATACTGTAAACAAGAACAATTCTCGCAATTGTTTTACAAAAGTAGTTGAAACTAACTGTCGTGTTGGATTAATGCATCCAGCTAAGCAGACATACAGTAAATACATACAGAATAAACTTTTTAATAAATCCTAACAGGTTTATGCAACATCGAATTTTAAAGGAATGTTCAAATGCATCAGCAATCGTAGCAAAAAACATACAAAATACAGTATATGACAGAATTTTAAAGGAATATTCTAATGTATCAGCAATTGTAGCAATGTGGAGCAATCTGAAATGCACCTCTCACACCTCCAGTGATTGTGTTTTAACTTGAAACTGGTGTTAACTTGATTGGCCAAAATGTTTTCAACAATTACCCTTTGGTTGGAACCAGCATTTCAAACATGTCTAGTGTAGTTAATGCTAATGTTGAGCCAGACTGCCTGTGCTAACGATAAGTGGATCTCTGTGACTTCAAATGCATCTCAAATACTTTAGGCACTGGGTCATGGAAGATCATCGTCATGGAAAGACCAGTTATTTTTCTAGCAGAGAATATAGCAGGTTTGATTCATATAATACTGGAATAATAAATGTTTTTTACTGAAATACCGGAAGAAAGAATAAGAATACTAAAAAAAATACATATGTAAAAATGTTTAATGAGATGTGTAATATGACTTGAGTCATATTACACATATGTCCTGTATTTGTATACGTAACATCTAGAAAACAAAACAAGATGGACCTAAGATAAAAGTCTACTGGTGCTACCTTAAATAATCATCTCAGAGCTTTGCTCTGGGGTTTTATGCTACACAATGCCATAAATGTTTCTACAGTCATCATACAGTAGCTCACTTAAGGCACACAGTATCTATTGACCTGATCTGAGCCATCCCTGGCATTTACCATATACTGGAGGAGGACAGCAGAGCCCATCTGACTAGACTGTTCAACAGTCATCCAGATAATACAAAAATATTCAAACTAAATGAGCCACTGGAACTTAAACCATTGTGTTTTTGGTCCTGCGTCATCCTGTGTAAATCTACGGTGTCAGGTTCTACGAAGCCAGAGGTTTTCAAAGTAGGACGTCCAAGAAGGCTCCAAACTGCTTCAGGAGAGGCTCGGTGAATGGGAGTGAAAAAACACTACATTGGTTATTATTAAAAGGAGATAGTGTAACAATAGAGTGCAACAGTGACCTTTTTGTTCATTTTTACACCATTATAATAATGCAATATAATAGTTTTCCTATTATTTATACTATTAACATCAACAATCGTACATTTAAGTACTCTTGCAGTAACTCACTAGTTGACATGACTTTCATGTGGTTTAAAAAATGTCCATAGAAACCATGAGGGCCCAACTTGAAACACAAATGGATCTTGCCAGATCAGGATAGTATCACAAGACTAGCAAGCGCCACCAATCAGAAACTTCACTGTTACACTTGAGAATTTTGGGTACTGTAGAAATATATCATGTTTAATATTAATACAAGGTTGATGTACAGACTTGTGGCTTCTATAGGAGCTTACAGCATCGCTTCACAATCTCATAGCTGGTTGGCTTGGTTCCAGGCTTTATATAATGTGTCTCTATATCTAATTTTCTAGCCTCGCGAGATAAGGATGGTCTTGCAAGACTAGAAAATTCTTATTCAGCTTCAGTTTAATTTCACCGTGAGAGTCAGTCTGAAAAGCCTCGGAATCATTTTGAATGTGTCCGAGTAGCAACTGAACTTTCTAATCAGTTTATAGTTATACGGGCGTTTCCAATCAGTGTCGTGTTTATAGACATACGGGTGTGGTTTAGGTGTGCCGACAGCGTAAACGACCAGATGGTTCATCCAATCAACTGCCAAGTGTTTATTTCAAAGTACAGCCATTCACAAACATTTTCAATGTACGGCTCCCCAGATGGACGTGTGAGAACAATCCATCTAGCATGTCAGGTTATAATGTGTCTGTATATAAGGATTTTCCAAAAATTCTATGGGAAAACTGTAAGGGAAATGTGTTTTTGGCACCACACTGATCTGGATGAAGCAGCCCGAGATCCAGCAGTTTTGCACCGAGCTTTGTCCAAGACTCAGATTGTCCACCCCTACAGACTCAGATTTTGAAAACCCCAGTTAACTAATCGGATCTTCCCCGCCTCTAGTAGGTGAAGACGATGTCGTAGCTCAGGCTAACGCTACGCTAGTTGGTGAAGACGGTTTCATAGGTCGACTGGCGCTACGCTAGTAGGCGAAGATGACATCGTACGTCAGCTGGCGGCCGGCGTCCCAGGCATACAGCTTGCGGTCCAGTGGGCAGTAGGCCAGCTGCGCCGTGCGGCCACTTGTGCCGGCCAACGCCAGTGAGGGCACGGTGTGTGTGAGCGTGTGCGTATCAAAGGCATACGTCACGTTCCCGCGGGCGCTGTCACTGCCGTCCAGGGCGTACAGCACGCCGCACACCAGAAAACTGTCGCCGTAGCGACCGCGCCTCAGGCCCGTGCGGAAGCTGCGCAGTGGCGCCAGGTCGCTGGGCCTCAGCTGCACCAGCAGGGTGACCTCTTGGTGGAAGCCCTCTGCATCCAGCGCCGGGTACAGCAGCCACAGGCCCGACTCGTCCACTGCAAACTCCACCTGGAACACGGAACCCGTCAGCACACGTGCTAGGCTAACATGTGCTAACATGTGACAAAGTATGCTAACAAGAGCTAAAGTATGCTAATGGTACGGTAACGTATGGTAGAGAATGATAACAGAAGCCAATGTACGCTAACATTTGGTAGAATATGGTAACAGAAGCTAATGTACGCTAACGTTTGGTAAAATATGCTAACAAGAGCTAAAGTATGCTAACGGTACGGTAACGTGTGGTAAAGTATGGTAACAGAAGCTTATGTATGCTAATGTTTGGTAAAGTATGCTATCAGAAGCGCACATATGCTAACGTATGGTAAAGTATGCTAATGGAAGCTGACGTATTCTTGCAGCTGGTTTCACATTAACAATGATATCAACACAAATTACACATAGCTAATTCAGGAAGGTAATTTCATACAGTACATTGTGCAAGTATGCAAAATTAAAATTGAAAGTTATTTAAAGGGATGACCCACAATGGAATAAAAGAAACACGGTGTCTTTAATGCTGTGTCCCAGACATATCGGAAGTAGAGAAATTCTAGAAAAGTATTTTGGTAGCCGGGTCTTGCAGAATTTAGTTTGCAACTCTCAATTCAATTGTCAGCCAGTTACAGAAACCAGTGGCCAAAAATGGTACTAAAACCCATTGCATTGTAACACAGCCATGTCATAGAGCTCAGAACTTGAACAGATGTTTCTCCACTCTCTTCAATGTTTCTCCACTGTCTTTATGATTCTCCACTCTACTTTATAACGCTGACCATGCACTCCCAAGTTGTAAATCATTTTCAGAAGATGCCAATGGCCAAATAAGTACTGATTTTCTCTATGAGAAAAATGTATGACATTGTTAGCAAACATCATATAAATTACAAATGAAGATTTGACCATATCTGAGTTGTATATAAAATGTTCAATTTATTTGGCCATACACCATGTGAGCAGCAACGACACACCTACGTATGTATCCTACGTGTTTACGTCAAAACACGCGCACACACACACACACAAGCAAACGCATGCGCACGGATGGAACTACACCCACCCACACGCCCGCCCCCCCCCCACACACACACCCCCACACGCCCGCCCACCCCCACACACACACACACGCCAG
>JAODLL010082883.1:0-12385 GCA_026546735.1 Forbesichthys agassizii
CGGGCAAACAGGCTCAATATACAAGGGAAACATGAAGTGACGAGACTAACACAGGACTAGGACCACGAAACATTACAATTGTGTCACGAAATACACTTTCCAATATACTGTAAACCATCATGTAACCATCAAACTAACCGTATATATTCGAGATATCCTAAACAAGGATATTTGACATAGCAAACAGTTTACACATTGATAATTATAGACAATATAGATATTTCGAAATATATACTGTTAGCAATCATGTTATAGGCCTACCGTGACATGATGTTTTATATAGGCTACCTAGATAAATAAATGAATATAATTTTGTAATGATATTTAATTTATAGTGTTTCATCTGCTCTGTGTCCTATATTATAATTAATCCATTAATTTTTACCAGTTAAAAATGGGAATATAAAAATAAAATGTACTTTTTCATACTGTGATCACTTTTATCAGCAAGTCACATTTGGGCATGGCACCTGCTACCAAGCGTTCAGTGTCATCATCCATCTGTATTGCGCAAAAGCCTAGAACGATAGGCAAAAATATGCATCTCAATCTAGATATCTGTCCTTGCGTTCTTGCAAGATCATTCTCAGAAGGACACAAGTATATACCTAGTGTTCTTGGAATTGAAAAACAGACCATATGGATTAAAACGACCTCTTGCTCTTGTAATGCTTGTGCAGTAGCCTAATTGTACCCATTTTAAGTTACTTTGGATAAAAGTGTCATGTAAATTATAGTGACATTTTTTTAATAGTGAAATGCCAATCAATCAATCAATCAATCAATCAATCCACAACAATCAAACAACAACATTGCATGTATGTTGCGTTCTGGGCCCTATTTCAGCAAGCCGCCAAGAAAAAAATTAAGCTTAACATGCTTAATAGCAGAAAATTTTCAGCCTGTGTAAAGTAAATTTAAAAAAGTTTACATTGGAGAAAGCAAAAATCTCTCTCTCTCTCTCTCTCTCTCTCTCTCTCTCTCTCTCTCTCTCTCTCTCTCTCTCAAGCAAGAGTTCCCTTTCTTTACTGTGATTTGAGTATAGTTTATGTTGCATATGTTTGTATTTCCACTTTAATATTGTCCTTGGTTTATATATGTATCATGGTACAATAATTATCTTACTGTTTGTACAAGAATTATGTTATTGACAAGGCACCGTTTCAGAAAATGCCTCTTTGAACAACTGCTTGTTTTTAATGGTATGGTTTAAATGTTTGCTATCAGTTTGTGTTCTCTACATGCTGTAGCCCTCAAAAATGTATTGGGTGCTTAAGCCATTTATATATCTTATTTTATTGGTGTTGGATGATGGGAACAGAGAGGATATAGGCCTAATTGTATACTGAGAGAATACTCAGTGAGATGTCAAATACGTGTATAACACAAACTACAATAGGCCTATAAGACTATAAGATTTTAGCCAACCATGGCCAAAATAACTAGCCTGTTGTTAGATTTTATAGCCTATTTCTTGTTAAAAATAGTATATGATCAAATTACATTCTTTAAAACTACATCGATGTCCCTGGCAAGAGAGGCAAGACATCACTTCTTTTTCTCAGAAAAAGTTCTTAATCATTCAGTAGATTTTTTTATATACTTTATTTTCTTTTTTGGACACAACAGTTACAGGTACTAGAGACAAGGAATGAGTGGGAACGAGATATTTGAATGGATTGAAAAATCCCCATCTGCTGGATTCTCCAAGAAACTTGTAGTCACAGTGACTAGGGCTTAAGCCACAGCTCCAGGTCATACTTAATAGTAGCTTTAACCTGTAGTAGAATATTCTACTGTTTAACACAAGTGTAAAAGGTGGATAATGTTAAGATACATGTTACAAATAAAACCAACATATGATTATGATACGGGAATCAGCTATTGTACATCTAATCGGGGTCTCAAAATCATTTCCGGATGTAAATGGGAATTAATTTGGAGGGAAAGGTCTGTCTGCTGCTTTAGGCTCAATGAAAGGGAGGAGAGAAACTCAGGGTTTGTTAAAGAAAACATGCAAGCGAGCAGGTTAGGTTCACAGAGTTGGAAACTTTCCCTGAGTTATCTTTCTGAAACAGAAAACTCAGAGTTTCCGTCATTTTAGGGTTAACAAACTCAGAATTTTCACTAAACCCGCTTGCTGAAAAAAGGCCCTGATTACCCTAGGCTTGGCGTAACGAGGTTGGATGTAGGGTAACTTCCTCTTGCCAGAATGTGGTACTATGACTTTGAGTGAATATTGGCATATATCTGTCTTCAGGGCGGGACATTTATCCAACATGTCTGGTGCATATATGTACACTGAAGTTACAACAACACCCTCTTTAATTGTGAATCATGTATTTTACACACCACACCATGGACCTTTAGTGAAAATTCAAAGTTTGCAACTTTTAATCAAGAATGTACATACACAGATTTGATGTCGATTGGATTAATTCTCTAGAGAGAGTTTGATAAAAATACAGTGTGTGCAAGACCAAGAGGACCTCACGCTGTCATGCTTGGGCCCTAAAAAGTTCCCTGCAAGTATGACAATGCAAAATCAGATTCTGCATGGATTACAAGTGTCTGATGATAATAATAAGAATAATAATGATAAGAATGCAGGCTGTAGATTGGCTTTAAATGCCATTACTAAACTAATCCTGAACTCCAAATCCTCTAACTGCCAACTTGATCCCATGATAGCCTCATCAAAACATGCCTTCCATCCATCTCTCTGCATTTTATAAAGGAATAGTGAGTGAGCGCACACATTATTATTTAATATCATAAGAGCTACAGTATATTATAAAAAACAAGTTTTGCCCAAAATGTCACAGGTCCCTTTTGTGCCAAGCAGCTGTTTGATGGAGTCTACCCAAGCAAGGGTCAATGTACTTGCTACATACTATAAATTACATCCATCGAAGAGAAACCACAGAACCACCAGAAAATCCTAGATTACATACGGTGTGTTTAATCTGTCTAGCTGTTCAGATCCGTGCCTGTGGGAGTAGGCCAGGTGTACGGATGTGACAACCCCTGGACAGGAGGAATATTCATCATTTCTCTTTTCATCTCCTCTCCTATTACCTGTATCCATGCTGTCATTGGTTCTGCTGTGGGCATGGTCTCAGGTGAGAGGACATGCTAATACCGTGTGTTATTTAAACATCACAAGGCATCTTGCATTGTTCATTTAGCAGCTGCATGACGTAGCCTACTTAGGCCGCGTTCAGACGTAACTTATTTTTCTTAATAAAAGCGCCGGCCTGGGCATTTTTCATGTAGAAAAAGAAAAGCAGATGAAACGTTTGTTATGGGGAACACCAGGTCTCACTACGCCGCTTGTGATTGGTCAACTGTCAAAAAAGCAGATGAGGTAGGGCGTTTTCTTCAGAGAAGTTTAACTTTTTTCAACTAAAAAGCCCAGAGCCGCTTATTTTAAGTGCCTGTGTCGCTTTTAAAAACAAGGGTTAGGGTTATTATAGGGTTATAATGTAAAAAAAAAAAAAGGCAGACAGCTTCCAAAAAGACGTTACATCTGAACGTGGCTTTGCTCAGCAGCAGTATGTTCTTAATGCTTTCAGACCATCATGTTAATTGTGTTCTTTTGGGTGTGTTTGTTCTGAAGGCTTGGCTCTGGCTGCGCCATTTGAGGCCATTTACTTCGGCCTCTGGGGATACAACTGTGTCTTGGCGTGCATTGCTATTGGAGGAATGTTTTATGCTCTCACCTGGCAGGTGCACCTGCTCGCTGTGGTCTGTGGTATGGGAACACACTACTGTATTATAAAACATAATCTGGTTTAGAATGTGCCATAACATTACAATGAAACTATATACTTTGCCTCTCCACAGCTTTTTTCTGTGCGTATCTTGGCTCGGCCATTGCCAACCTTATGTCTACAGTAAGTGTAGTCAACTACTATTCAGCATAGACTTTCTGCATGTACTGTATCCCTGTGTGTTTTTATAGTCAGAAATGGACAAAGTACACAACTTCATTACTTGAGTAAAAGTATAGATGCTCCAGGTCAAATATTACTCCAACACAAGTGAATGCTTAAATTTCTTTACATAAGCATTTCACGAAAATCAGTGTAGAAAATGAATGGGAAATTTACTTCCGGTGTTGTGCCCTAGATTGGGTCCCCGCCGTGGATTGGCCCTTGATAAGATCGCGCATATTACGCTTCACTTTCAGAATGTTTTGTGTCAATTTTCTTTTGGATTTGGAGACAGCATATCTCCATAAATATGAATACTAAGTAAAGTATACTCGAAATAGCTACTCGAAAGATGTACTTAAGTACAAGTAAATCTACTTAGTTACTGTTAGTTACTGTCCACCCCTGTTGATAGTTATACATGTTTGTTTTATTTACAGTTTGGTTTGCCTGCCTGCACGTGGCCTTTCTGTCTCTCTGCTCTCACATTTCTTCTGATCACCACGGAGACCAAAACAATCTTCAAGCTGCCATTGGCTAAGGTCACCTACCCCGAGAAGAACATGCTCTTCACCTGGAAGCTCAAGAGGCAGGAGAAAGTGGAAGAGGGACAGAAAGCAGAGAAGCAAAAAGACAACGAAGAAGACATAACACTAAATGAGAAAGAACTGCTGAGACTTGAGCTTGCAAGAATGGAGGATGAAAGAGCCTGCCAGCTGACGAAACAAATGAACACATGTTCAACTGATGTTATTGTTGAAGATTATCACCGATTAAAGTAATTCACTACAATACACACATAGATTCTAAACTTGCTATCTGCTGATATTATCATAGTGTGCCCTCTATTAGTTAATAGTGTTACTGTAATTGTAGAATACATTTTATTTTTGTACCAAATGAAAAGCTCTTACCACAAGCTATTTCTCTGTTCAGTGTATCTATACACATCAAGTTTAAATAATAATAATGATGACACACTTATTACTAAGCCAATAAATAAGTGAGGCTAATTTAATTAATGTACCTGTTGCTATGGCACCTTATCTAATTGTAAATACCATAAACCTATGAATGCAGTGTTAGCACGCATTTAATTATTATAGGTCTTCATTGTCACGGACGTGCAGACAATTGTAAAAGGTGTTTCTGGGTATACCCTCAGTTGCACAGCATAATGCAATACAGTATAGTCAATACTTTCTGCTTATGTAACCATAAATGTGATTTATCTATTTTAGCTTGGATCTAGGACACACATACCCATCTGATAAATGCTATAAAGATATTGCATGCTTTTACATAACATGCCATGCTAGAATGTTCTCTATGGCTCAAAATGTAGCCAGTACAAACAAATGCCAAACCTTGTCTAACATGTCTAACAAGCTTTTTTAAAGTTAACGACTTCTACTCCATAATAAATCATGCTGTTCTTTGTTTTATTTTAATTGTATAACTTATGAAAAGTCACTAAGTTTTTTTTTCCATTCGTTGTATATTTTGTTTAAGCACCATACTGATGATATTTTGCAAAATATGAAACTACAATCATTTATAAGAATGAAGAAAAAATAATATTTTTTTTCTTCTTGAAAACCGCGCGCCACCTCAGGAGGGGAAAGCGGGGAACTATCCAAGCTGTGTACAGTTAGGATGGGACGATATTGACCTTAACCGAGGAGGTAATTGGGCAGTGGAAGGAACATTTTGAGGAACTCCTGAATCCGACTGACACGCTCTCTGTGGTAGAGACAGAGCTGGAGGCTAATGTGCGATCATCGTCAATTTCCCTAAGGGAGGTCACCGAGGCAATCAAACAACTCCACAGTGACAAAGCCCCCGAGAATGATGATATCCGTCCAGAAATGCTAAAAGCTTTGGATGTGGAGGGGATGTCTTGGCTGACACGCCTCTTCAACATCGCTTGGAAGTCAGGGACAGTGCCAAAAGAATGGCAGATTGGGGTGGTTCCCCTCTTCAAAAAGGGGGGACCAGAGAGTGTGTGCCAACTACAGGGGTGTCACACTACTTAGTCTCCTTGGTAAAGTCTACTCTAAGGTGCTTGAGAGGAGAGTTTGGCCGATTGTCGAACCTCAGATTGAAAAACAACAATGCGGATTCCGTCCTGGTCATGGAACAATGGACCAGCTCTTTACTCTTGCTCCTGGAGGATCCTGGAGGGGGCCTGTGAGTTTGCCCTGCTAGTCTACATGTGTTTTGTGGATCTGGAGAAGGCGTATGACCGGTCCCCGGTAGATACTGTGGAAGGTGCTGCGGTAGTATCGGGTGAGGGGTTTCCTTTTAAGGGAAATCCAATCCCTGTATGTCCAAAGCGAGAGCTGTGTATGGATTCTCGGCATTAATTTGGACTCGTTTCATGTGGGGGTTGGTCTCCTGATGGTGGTCCTGATGGCATCATCAGTCCGTGATCTCCAGCACTCACTGGATCGGGTCGCAGCCAATTGTAAAGCGGTTGAGATGAGGATTAGCACCGCTAAATCTGAGGCCATGGTTCTCAGCCGGAAATCGATGGCGTGCCTACTCCGGGTAGGGAATGAGTTCTTACCCCGAGTAAAAGAGTTCAAGTACCTCAAGGTCTTGTTTACAAGTGAGGGGACATTGGAGCAGGAGATTGGCCAGAGAATCGGAACAGATAGAGCGGTATTACAATCACTTTAACATTGTTGTGACAAAAATAGAGCTGAGCTTTAAGGCAAAGCTCTCGATCTACCTGGCCATTTTCGTTCCTACCCTCACCTATGGTCATGATGCTGATGAAAATGGATGGATGGAACAATAAACACGTGTCATTCAAAAACATTTACCATTTGTGTGAATTTACTTTCCATGACCTAAAACTGCTTTTAGGGTAAAACTCAGCAAGTATTACGTATCCACGTGATAATTTGCATTAACGACCATGGTTGCTTGCTGCATATACTGACAGAGTTTGACAGATCAGACTTGTATGGGCTCTGAGAAAATAGCTGTTTAATTCGTCTCCCGTTTCATCCGTCTCCGCTCTCCTATAGTATTGAACATAGGAATATACATTTTTGAAACAATATACAATTAAGTCAAAAGTATTTGGGAAATATAAACAAAGTAAAATAATAATCCTCCATGCTTATTGGGACAGCTGGGGAGAGAAGAAAGTGAAACAAAGAGTTAAATGTTATAGGCAGTCTTGTCCATTGTCTGGGAGAGGTAAACTCACCTTTTGCATTTTTGCTTTGTTCCATAAGTGTTATGTTTCATATGTGTTATATTACATTTTAGTGTGTAAGCAATTAAAGGAAAGAACATGTGTCAGCCTTCATCTCCTGTAACCTATTAATTATCAATATCACCAGTAAATATGGACTGGCTCCTGAATGTTTACATATTATTAGAGTATGCATTTTCTATAGCAGCTAGGCCTACATGTTGAGTGAAAAAATATAAAATTATAATAAATAAAAAAAGATTACCGTAAGTGTAGTCACTAAAGAGAGACCTTTGGTGGAACGTCTCAGAAACAGACAGCAATCCTGAGAGCCTGTGTAATGCTACTTTGGTCACATGCTAGGGGTCAAGATATGCTATCTAAATTATTTTGCTAGCATTGCTATATTTTTGTTTCACACATTGTTTAACATGTTGCACTTAATTTATAGTGGGGGACATATTTCTGCAGCAGTGAGATTGCCGAAAACTTCCCCCTTTGTCTGAAAACTGTCCAGCCTTTCTAATACTGGCATCCTTATCAATTGATTAAAATGCTAATACACATACAATATATGCTAGACAAATTACGTGGAAGTGATTCGCACATTGTTTAACACTCAATTTATATTGGTGCACAAATTTCTGCATCAGTGAGATTGATGAAAACTGTCCTTCCTTGCTAATGCTGGTATTACGAATTGATGCACATGCATTTTTGTACACATACTAGATAGGGGCCAACATTTGCTAACAAAATCATATTGAGTTGTTAAACATTTTGCAATTAATTTATATGAGTGGGGACATATTGCCAAAATGCTGGCATTCTTGTCTCATCTTATTAAGTGATGCTAATGCTACTTTGGACACATACTAGATCCCGTTATGATAACTCAATTACTTCTAAGTGTTTCACATGGTTTAAACATTTCACATAATTTTAGATATGGGGGACAGTTTTCGGCAATCTGACACTGACTGACTAGATTCCAAAATCTGTCCCCCCTTCCTAGCACTGACACCGTTTACGGCTGCCTATGTGCACACGCACACACCAAACTATATTATAGAAGAAAGCAGTGTCACACTTAACGACAAATGTACTGAAGCAATTTATGTGATTAGATGCCTAAATCAATTGTATAAACAACTTAAAACTCAACACAAACATTTTATTTACATTATACATTCTCAACATAAGAAGCCATGTGATTTCAATACATTCTGCGATACAAAAAAAACTGAGAAACAAGCACAACTGGGATGGATTGGCAGATGGTAGGGTTACTGCTAATACAAACTTGTCAGTCCAGCTACAGTACAAGCTTCTCACTTTACCTGAAACCTGCCAATGAGCAGAAAGGTTGTCTAGAAAAACTTGATTGATTGCAACTGACTTTACAAGACATAACAGACCCAGTCAACTTTATATAGCAGACACTGTCAAACATAATGGGCTCATCAAAAATGTTACATCCCGTATGTAGGAAAGTGATTTCCTTTGGTACAGGACTGTGACACCAATACAAAGCTAGAAGTTTGACTTAACCGATTAACTTAACTATTTGAAGTTAACTGAAATACTGTTGAGTATTTAATGTCACCACTGTTTCCAAGTTTGAATTAGATTTACATTTAAATAGTCTATGCTATTGCTCTTTTCCCAAATAATGTATTTGTGATCTCTATATGCTACAATTTTTAACTTAAATATGCATATTAGCCCTTATTAAAACACCAAACATTCTCCAGAACACGAATTAGCAAATTCCAGATTATAACGTATCCATGACTCTTGAGCAGGTCTATCTATAATATAACGATGTGAGAACTCTGCAGATGCTTAAAACAATACATCAAAACCTGAGCAGAAGTCTCTCCTAGCATATTTACAGTACCATTTTACAAATGTATTGATAATTTGATCTGACAACAACAAAAATGAAAAGCAACAACAATTAAAAAAGAAAGAAAATATAAGTACTTCAGTCGAAGCAAGTCTGGACATACACTATTGTTCAGAGGTTTGTGGTCACTTAAAAATGTCCTTTCTTTGGAAAGATTTACATTTTTGTCCATTAAATATTCTTAATGTGTTCAAGTGGCACTTGGTGCCAGCTAATCTAAGTTGATATATATATTTTTTTTAATTTGCAATTCTGTTGTGTTGATTAAAGAAGCAGTCAAAGTGCCATATTCCAGTGTCAGACAAATAACATTTGCTAGTCGCAAGATGAAAGTTGTCAAGAGGCAACCAGTCTCTTGTTCTGAATATCTCCCCCCAGAAGTATTTCGGAGTGACTGCTAGTCAACAGTATCAGCTCCCATTTGTAGTCAACTTCATGCTGGTCTCTCATCACTACATCGCTGCTAGTATCTTCTAATGTGGGTGGGGCTTTAGGCTAGTGAGAATCTGGAGCATCAGCATTTGTGGGTGAGATTACAGGTTCAAAATAGAAAGAATAGAAGAAAAAAAAAAATGTTTCTTTCAAAAACAAGGACATTTCTTAAATAGCCCCAAACATTTGAATGGTAGTGCATGAATAGGAGTGAATACAACTTTTGGCTCCTAAATACATTTAAGGATCTCCCCTAAGACACATTGGTTGTTTGACTGAACCTATGTACACACAGTCGCAAGGTTAATCGGTACATTCACTTGGTATGAATTTGGTATTTGGTATTGAATTTCAACCTGTCAAACAAATCCACTCATACAATACAGTAAAGCTGGATAAATGAGTGCATCTTGCTATATAGGAAACTAACAGAAGGCTTGACTGTGAATTCTAATAGCAATACATATTTTGTCATTTCATTCTAGGCACATTTCCATTATAATCTCAGCAGCGCCCCCTAGCTGCGGTCCCGTCACCACTTTATTCCAATGCACCCATGTTGAGTGACACATACACACTAAACGCCTATTGCTAAGGTGGCTTCTACTAAATACCCCTCCACGGGCCGAGCGAAGGGAAAGCAGTGGTTGTGCATGACGGTCTGTCCGGGCATGAGGTCGCGTCGCACGTGAGGGGGTTGGTTGACAGCATGAAGGGTGAGGAGTGTTAGGTTGGTGTCTGCCGGCATCACGTCAAGACACACAATTGGGGCCACCCTGAGCTAGCAGCCGCTTTTCATTGGACCAATCTCAGGGAAACTATTACTATCTCAGTACAAACGTTGGCTTTTGAGTGCTACTCTTATATCAGATCAATGGAGTTGGGAACACGGTCCTACGATAGTGCAAAAACACTGCTGCTGCCATGACAACGTGCCAGAGAGCGTCTGTATTAGAGCCATACTCGGAGCGTGGGCAGGTTGGCGTCCATCCAACGCCGGTTCAACCTGATGGTCTCTATGGCCTCCTGCACAGTCCGCATCTGAGAGCCCCGTTCCTTTAAAGTGCTGAAGAAGCCCTGTACCTGCACAGCAGATGCAAGGGAGACACTGGTTATACTGTACCCGTCATGATCTACAGTAATAGTGAAAGGCAATAAGTCACTAACACAATTAGTCAGTAACGCATAAACGGATATGTCAAGGTGTGTGGAAAAAGAAACCAATTCAACAAATACATACTTGATCCAGGTGTGTCCGTGTGGAAAACTGTGAGGTGGTGGACTTGATAATGCTCTGAATGGCAAAGGAGCCAAGAGGAAACCTACAAGTAAATCAGAACTGGATTTAAACCCAAACTACTTCCTATAACGCAATCAAACATCAGCTACGCTCATATCTTTACTTTCACATACTTGAAATACTTGTAAATGTTCTGTTAGGGTTAGACACAGACCGGAGTCTTGAAACGTACTTGTTTATCAGACGATCCCAGTTCTCCTGTACAAAGTCCCAGGCAAACAAGTGGCCAGCAAAGCCCTCGCTGACAGTTCTGAGGATCAGCGGCAACTCCTGTGTCTGGACAAGCGTCCCATCCAGTCCTGCCTGTAGTATCCTGGAGAGACCAAGACCACATCCAAACACTGGGTGTTATCACTGTACTAACATTATAGTACGTATTACACAGTGAGCATGTTTACCTGCACTCAATAGTCTAGCATTCTGTCTGTGCATGCTCAGCATATATATTCACAATGTGCCATATACCAATCACCAAGAAATGCTCCAAAAATAGGATCTCACAGAAACTCACGTATTAAACGTGAGCAAAACAAACAGGGAGGTGGACTGTCAATCATGCTGTCAATGCACAGATAGCTTTTGCCGTAGTTGCACTTTGCCGTAGTTGCACAGTTGCTACATATCATGCACAGAGAAACAAAACCCTGGATGAAGTCAACTCATGGCTGAGAAAACAGAAAATATCATGACTTGTTTCAATTTGCAGCACGATCTGGAAAGTAGGCTACATCCCTTACATGATTTCTAGTATCTATGGCAACGTTATTGTGACTCCCAGTCAGCTCACTGGCTATTATAATAATGCTGAGGTTCCAAACACTGTATCTTTCACACTACAGGATTCTAATTGTGGGAGCCTCTGAGCCAGTCGGCAACGATAATATTTGGTTTGTAAACCCCTCACACTATAGGATCATTTGGGCAGATGATCGGTTCTGACCAGGCTCGCCCCCAAGATTGTCGGGAGGGAAGAATCGGACAGAATCATGCCAAAAATCCACACTACAGGATTTTTGGCCTGATAATCAATTAATCTTCGGCCTCGTACCTACGATTGATTCACAGCAGTGCTGATATTCAGTCCCTCTCGGTGTTATTTCTTAAATAACCAATGTTCCATCTGTTCTGCATCTCACTCACCACACTATACGGCGCGTATCCTGCGTGGATGAGAGGGCCTGCAGAATCCTTCTCTTCTCTGCATCATTGGTGGTGTGTGCATAGATCTCCAGCAGGGTGGACCAACCTTCCTCTGAGCGAGCAGCCACAGAGAACACCACCCTCTGTAGGTCGCCTGGAAAACTACACACAAAGTTCAAGTCCGGTCTATTTAAATATCCCTTAATTACATTACAGCCATAAAGGGCTGTACAGCCTATATTTCACATGGAAACAAACAACACATCTCATTAATGTTGCTGGGATGCTGCTCTCACACACATATACACATACATATACATATATATATACACATACATATACATATATATACATATACACATACATATATATATATACACATACATATACACATACATATACATATATATATATATACACATACATATACATATATATATATATACACATACATATACATA
>JAODLL010082884.1:0-14945 GCA_026546735.1 Forbesichthys agassizii
GTGTGTGGGTGAGAGAGAGAGAGAGAGAGAGAGAGAGAGAGAGAGAGAGAGAGAGAGAGAGAGAGAGAGAGAGAGAGGGAAGATCACCGATGATGTGATGCATGATGGTGTGAATATATTGCACATCCCTCAGATCCACATTATGCTTATCCAAAAGTTGAAAGAGAAGAAAGACAATTAGGGGATTTTTGTTTCTCACATCTCCGGGGAACAGGAGCAGATCGTCTCCATCAATATGAAATACAAACTACTGCATCTACTAGTAAACACATACAAATGGGTTTCATATGCTTATATCAACAGGCTGTTGATAACATAAGCACACTTCCCATTAGTGGAGCTACATTATTTGGTATTTACCACACCTGTCTGGAAGAAAGCCCAGACTTTGCAATAAAGCCGGCAACATTTGGTGTTGGTTTCTGTCTCTGTTGAAGCCTGGGAGGCTGTTAAGTTCCTCAGAGCACTAGCTCTGTTGGCAGTAAAAGCTTGTTTGTAACACTGCAAGAATGTGATTAGAGAAGAGGAATCAATAATACATGCTAAGGGACGGCTAATGTACCACAGGGACTGTCAGACAGACAGCGGTGTCTCCTAAGCCAAGCCTGCCATATCGTAACTGTTGGTTTCAACACAGCCACACAAGATGCACGATGCTGCCTGGCATCGTGGGAAATAAAGTTTTGGAAAAGGTTAGACAAACGGAGATGAAAGAGTCGGACGGCACACGAATGAAAGGACAGTGGCGAAAAGTGGCAGAAAGACAAAGAAAACAGAAACACAAATGAACAAAAAATGAAACAAAGAAAGAATAAAACTAAATAAAGGAACAAACCAACAAACAGAAGCACTGCCTCTGAGCAAATAGTGACAGTGAGTTTTTCTCATCGATGTGTTTGGTAAACCATGTTCAAGGCACCATCTGAGAGCGCATTGCAGCATAAGGTGACAGGATTATGATGAAAATATAAAATTATCATATTTTTTCCCCCCGTAAACCAGCAGTTCAGCAGGAGAAAGACAATATTATTGATGAGCCCTGTGCTCAAAAGAGGGGCCTTTATTCCAGTACCATTGTGACGGCTCACAAATCAATACGGGGCCGTGAAACTGTTAAAAATGAAATAAGCGCAAAGTTCCGAGAAACGAGATTGGCATGGAGACAGAATCGTGCCGCTCTCCCATGGGGGACAGTTGCTAGCCTAGCGGTCTCTCCTCACAGATATTGGGGTTAATGCCTTCCCTGCATTAGCACACTAACGCCATGCTAGCTGAGCCACCCAGCTTCTCAAAATACCACATGCTAATACCCTCCAACACACACACACACGCACACACACACACACATTTGACATTACAAGAACAAAAGACAATCAGAAACGATGATCTAATTAGTCAGTGATTGGAGTAAATGTCTGCTTCCTCTAATCCATTGCCCCCCCATCACCATCTCCCCATTGACTTCTTCCTATCTCATTTCCAGGACTAGGCATCATTAGACATAACACACACACACACACACACAGACACACACACACACAGACACACACATGGCTGCATTGTTTTCACATATACAGGTTTTAAAAAAACATTTGTTCACACTTTCTCAATTGTTGATGTTGCAGACAGTGTCTACAAATAAGCCTCATTATCAAATATTCACTGGAGAATCAGAGAACGGCTGGAGCATGAGAACCCCACTGGTTTGCTTGTTACAGCATGACATCGGTTCTCATATCCTGTAGCTGCTATGCCTGTAAACTAACTTCTGATATTTTCCTCACCTAACATGGCAATGTGTGACATGCTAAATAGGGTCCTGTGTGGGCCCCCAACTGGTGGACCCTGAACTGTGCTCATTCCTGTTTCACTGCACATATATTTATATGCACATTAATTAAAGCTGCATATGGGGAAACAACAGATATGCTTAAATTAGATCATATTATACAGTACGTGACACTATGACGCTGTGCCTTTACCACTGAATATTTACCACTGAATACTTACAAAAAAACAAACATTTACAGTTTTATTAGCAACCCCATAAGGTCTCATGTTTGGCTATTGTTTTCATGGGCCTGAGAAGGAAAACCAATTATTATACTAACATTAATTAAAATGTCATATTTTATCATTAAAAAAAAGTTTCCCTGTGCAGCTATTAGTCAAATATATTGCACCGTGGGTCTGTTGGAGGGTTTTAGCTCTATTGTTCGTGAGAAATAACAGACATGTTGTGAAGTGGGATGGGTGATGGCACTTGCCTGCAACTTGCTACTTGGCAAGAAGAGACGATTATTGTGTACGATGAAGAAAATAAGAAGCAAATTAAAGGAAACACAAACGAATACCCACAAGAAGAAGAAAGCACTGTCATTTTCTGACTGTCAAGCTTGACTCTTTCAAGAGAGGCTGTGCATGTGACGTCCCAGAGATGAGAGTGTTTCTGTGTGCTGTGTGGCCTATAGTGATGAGTCTTACACTCACAATGAATTGAGCCCAGCCTGTTTATTTCATGGGCGCGTTACTGCAAAGGTGAAACCCAACCGACGCACTTACACACACACACAAACACACACTGCACACAGTTTCATTTTTGTTCTACCGTTTCCACTATATTATCTCCAGAAATGTGCTTTCCTAGCATTATGTCATTCCATGTGTATATTTGGGGCATGAATCGTACAGCGGGCTTGTGCCTTACTGTCAGCTTCTGAGTGAAAATGGTGTGTGACTAACAGAGAGGCAGGCTTGTCTCTGACAGGTGTAATGGTGCTATGTGTGCTATAGACTGGCACCTCCAGAACGCCTCATTCACACGCGGCCTATGTGCGTCCCTACTCAGCCCTGGCTCAGGTTTGTCATCTCGCGGGCGATTGAGGTTAAACAGTAAGTGGACTGAGCATGTCGTCTGAAGGCCCCCTCCCACCCACAACTCTCGTAGAGAGATAGCATTTTAATTTGACCTGCCGCTGACATGCCCGTAATGAAAAGCCATGAAAAGGCGGCGGCTTAAAATATAATAGGGATTTCAATTTTGGGATGCCCATATTGATATGCAAAATGACTGGGAGAGATTAACACGGTCACAGCGATTATCCTGTAGATGCCGTTTTGCGCTTGAATTGGCAAGGGCCTTTATTACGTCTGTTGATAGATGGATGGAAATCCATGTCAAATTGAGGGAAAATATACTGTACCTTGGAAAAGAAACCACAATATGAATTTAGTTTGAAATATTCATTTTATTTGTATTAAACCGGGTGTCTGGAAGACATTGTGTTTCAACTGATTGCATCAAAGAGTGATGAAATCAATTTCTGAGATTAGTATCTACATAAACTGATATAGCCACAGGCCTACCAAACTATATGAAAGCCAGCGACAGTAATATGTCTCCTTGTGTCCCATGTTTGATTGTAAATATAGAATAGAAATTAGATGGATATATTGACTCATTAAAAATAACATAAAAACCAACCAACTTTTAAAACATTCAACTGTAACAGCGCTCTTGAGGACCAGTTGGCTGTACAGGCAGCAAAATGAGCAGACATCATGCAGAGACAGCATGGGTCAAGTGCCCCGCATTAGACTAAACAAAAGACAATTGGCCCTTCCTGCAAATAAACATGACTTCTTCTGTTTTTCTAGTGCATTCTACTGCCTCCCCCATACTGCGCCTGCAAAACACACACACACACACACACACACACACTATAATAATTAATTTAAGGCATGAGCATTTAGACAACATATGCGAAAGGCCTTTGCTTGTGTCTGGGATTTCCCTGTGTTTATGTGTTTGTAGATGATAGGTTTCAGAGTTTCAGGACTGTGATCACAACCTGAATATTCACCTCTTTAAAAATAACTACAGTAGGCCTACGTGCTGCAGCACCTCTGTTGAGATGAAACAAACATCCATCTGTGCTGTCCTTTGTACGCTACAATCACAGTGTTATCTCACAGGAAATTATACAAGTTTGCTTTTCATTGTAACAATGTCAGCATTTCTTTTTACCATGTTACATGATAATGTACTTGGAAGATATGCATATTCGCCTACAGGTACAGCATTAACTAATAGTTGTCTCCTAGTAGCCTACATTTGTCAATAGCTGTACATTGTCGTAACCACTAGCCATTTTCCTGTTAGCTTGTTAGGACTATGGTATTAACAAAGCTGTCCATTGCAGACTATTGCTCTCATAACCAGCATTATAGGTTGCTAGCATTACATTCAGGGCTATGCCCTTCAGAGGTGTTGCAATACATATCACAAATAAAGCATAACTTATGTGTGGTGTGCTGGATGGAGATAAACAAGTCGATCCCCACAATTACCCTGGCAGCAGCAGCTCCACTTGTTTTTAATGGCACAACAGGTGGTTGTTTGAGTAATGACAAAACAAGAGAAAGAAGCAGAGAATGATAATCCCACTGGTGAGGCAATCGCTTCGAAGAAAAGAAGAAATATAAAAGATGTTTTTGTATGTCAGTAATTTCCTTTTAATTTGCATACATTGGTAGAACCAGATGAGATCCATTACATGGCCTACTGTCACTGGGAACATTTCATTTTCTGCTGAGCCTCAGCTGAAAGCTGCCTTATTGCTGTTCTCTGCCCACTCCCCCCACACCATAGGTAATGAGAGAATATTTCCCCAGAGTATGAAACAAGCTTTACTTTTAGAACTCTTCTTTTTTTTCATAAATACAACTCATTCATTTTCTCTTTGGTTCGAGTCAACATCCAAAGATACGTCTCATAGGATTGGTAAAGTTTTCACATTCAGAGATTACATTTGCTCTTGGTTCACTTAACAGCTGTAGCTAGTTAAAAAGAATCAAAAGTTTGATTTTGAAAATAAACCAAAAATGCCACCCATCCTCATTTGCATTTTTACATGCACATGAAGGTGACATCCCATTCTTAATCCGTAGGGTTTAATATGGAGTTGGCCCACCCTTTGCAGCTATAACAGCTTCAACTCTTCTAGGAAGGCTGTCTTTATGGACCTGGACATGGTCATATTGGAACAGGAAGGGGCCATCCCCAAACTGTTTCCACAAAGTTGGAAGCATGCAATTGTTCCAAATGTCTTGGTATGCTGAAGCATTAGCAGTTCCTTTTACTGGAACTAAGGGGCCAAGCCCAACCCCTGAAAAACAAACTTTACAGTTGGCACAATGCAATCAGGCAAGTACTGTTCTCCTGGCACTGCCAAACCTGCCTGTCCAGTGGCGGAGTGCTATACACCGCATTCAACGCTTTGCATGGCACTTGGTGATGTAAGACTTGGATGCAGTTGTTCGGCCAAGGAAACCCATTCCATGGAGCCATCCTACTCACTGTTCTTGAGCTAATGCGAAGGCCACACGACGTTTGGAGGTCTGTAGCTATTGACTCTGCAGAAAGTTGGCGACTTCTGCGCACTGTGCGCCTCAGCATGCGCTGAACCAGCTATGTGATTTTATGTGGCCTACCACTTAGTGGCTGAGTTTGGGTTGTTCCCAATCGCATCCTCTTTGTTATAATACCACTAACAGTTGACCATGGAATATTAAGTATTAAGGAGATTTCACGAATGGACTTATTCCACCGGTGGCAAACTATTACAGTTCCACGCTTTAATTTAATAAGTTCCTGAAAGCAACCCATTCTTTCACAAATGTTTGTAGAAGCAGTCAGCATGCCTAGGTGCTTGATTGTATATACATGTGGTCATGGAAGTGATTGGTACACCTGAATTAAATTATTCAGAGAGGCGGCCCAATACATTTGCCAATATAGTGTATATACTGTACTGAATACATTATCTTGTCAAAAACTGAGCTGAAAGCAAAACATATTAACCTGATCAGATATCACAGCTGATGGCTCTACAGTATGGAATTTCTAAGGAATTACACTAAATATATAGCTCTAAAATCCTACAGCACTATTGAGTCTGCCATGTTCTTTTTTATTTCACTGAGCTGTACCAGACTTGGGAAATCTTAAATCATAACTAGGTAGACTATAGGACAGTGTATCCCACTCAGAGGGATAACATTTTAATACAAGAAGTCTGTCTGGACTCTTTCAGTGGCAGGAATCCTATATTAAATTGTCCCGTTAGCCGGTGATCAAACACTTAGGTGGGGTATTGCCTCCTTTGCTGACATTTATCTATTTATCTTTCAGAAAAGAAGGAAAAACTGAAGAAAAGGAATCAATTGGAGGCTTTGGAAATGAGAAGAGGTTGGTGGCGGACATGATAGATGCCTTGTCGCTCGCCGTTACGGCGAACTTACTCAACATTCAACCTCATGAGACTTTGATGGCCTTGGGTCCTCCAAAAGTGGATTAGCTGCTGTGCAACACTTTGAAGGGAGTGGAGGTGCAGGTGGGTCGAAGCCTGTGAAATCTAATCACCCATTAGGCCAGCGCTCGCTCCTGATTTAAGGGTGACACATCACCCCCAGGTGTTTCCTTCACACCTGGGCTCATATGAAGCTGTGAGTCCATGTTGGGCTCTGTCTGCACTGTAATACTGTTTGTACACCTCTGTGAAGCAGAGTACATGGTACAGTATATTGTATGATGTATAATTAAAGATGAATTATCACTAGATCGTTAAGAGAATGTTATTTTCTTTCAGGTGCAACAGTATGGAGTGGGATGTATCGCCCCTGTTGATATACTTCACTCCTCATTTCTTTAAATCCCCAATGTGAACAAAGCGAACAGGCTTATATTAATCTAGCATCTCTGGAGGTAAGAGAGGCATTAGGTCCTACCACTACCTGACATAAGCAATTTATTTCATAGCAAAAAGGTTTATTTGGGGACTATGCAAATGTTACAAACTCCAGGATGTGTATTGCTATGATTCACACTTAAAAAGCTGGCTGTATGCTCTGGTACAGACGTGGGAGTTCTGAAGCCTTCTTTCAACATACAATTTTGACTGTTTGCATCTTTATGCCTTTAAATGGACAACCCGCCCTCTGCGGACGTCTCTCTCGATTCAGTGACAGGCACAGTGAGTAGGAGAGAGGGACTCACACAGAGAGGGGGGAGGACACAAGGAATTAACTGACTTAAAGCAGACATTGTACCGTCGCAAAGTCCAGACATAGCACCAGCAAAACTATCGCCAAAGTAACAAGGTATACATTTTATAATAATTACAATGAACAACTGTATAACTTAAATATAAACACTCAACTCCACCCCAAGAGCGCATGTCCTTAGTGTTGACTGGTGGGAATTCTTCACAGGCACTAGTTCCCTGCCTGTACACAGCTCACAGCCAGGGAGGAAACACATGCTTCTAAGGAAGATAACGTGCTACCAAGACCAGGATGAAGGACTGTGTGCAGTAGCGTTTTTTCTATTTCTATTTGTTTGCATCACTCTGTCTTTTGCTGTGTTGTTAGCATTAGCACTGTTAGGCTATAGTCCCTAGTGTCCCTCCTATGACCCTCAAAGAATGAATTCAGTACATTCACATGGAGGTGTTTTTTACTTAATTCACGGTTCAATACAAATGAAACGACCTTTGATCTGGAAGTGCTACAAAGCTCTTAACGTGCATGCTGAAGGCTCTCAGGAACAAAAAGCAATCATTTGATCAGAGGGATGCTCGTGGTTGCGTCTTGTTGTGCACTGCAGCGATCAGCAAGGATTTATATGCTCATTAACAACTGTTGCTCCGACGAGCTCAACTCTTACCTTCGCTGCACTCTACATATCTCACCTCCGTGCTGTTACCAAGGTGACCACCACCGCTCGCTCGTCTGACTTAAACTCATCTAAAAATGATAGCCCATATGCAGTGCACCCAGACCATGAACTACTGTATACGTGACAAGATAGACTCAAATTATGAGTTTTGAGAGGAGAGGAATATAGCTTTCTTTGAATTCTGTAGCCTTTAGGGCTTAGCACATAGCATTTGGCCTGGTCTTGGAAAATGACATATTGTTGAGCGATGGAAACAGGTACTGTTACCCAAGGGAAAGAAGGGATTAAAATGTAGGGAGGTAATGATTTCCTCCCATCTTCCGGCCTGCCCTTGCATCCTGCACTTCTGGGGCCATCTGTGAGTGACCTGTGTGTGTATGTGTACTGTATGTGTGCACACACAATGTGGTCATAATATGTATGTAGCCTATACACACCTAGCATGCACACCTAGCATGCACACCTAGCATGTACAAGTAGCATGCACACCTAGCATGCACACGTAGCATGTACACATAGCCTGCACACATAGCATGCACACCTAGCATGCACAAGTAGCATGCACACGTAGCAAGCACACGTAGCATGCACACGTAGCATGCACACGTAGCAGGCAAACCTAGCATGTACATGTAGCATGGACACGTAGCATGCACACCTAGCATGCACACGTAGCATATACATGTAGTATGCACACCTATCAAGCACACGTAGCATGCACACGTAGCAGGCAAACGTAGCATGTACATGTAGCATGCACACGTAGCATGCACACGTACAGTAATGAATATGGCTGCCATAGCAAGCACACGTAGCATGCACACGTACAGTATTGAACATGGTTGTGCATGGTTTCGTTAATGGTACATACTACAGACATACATCAGCTTCAGTTTCCATGACTATGGCAGCATGCGTCAAGACCAATATATGTATCCAGTGTAAACAAATGCTGAAGGCTGAAGGATGAGCGTGAAGGATGATGACAGGCTCCTCATCACACCTCCGACAGTCTGAACTCCTCCGTGGAAGGAGAAGAGGTGAAGGGTTATCCATCTTCCTGTGGAAAGACAGGAAGACAAATAGGCTGATGGTCTCTTGTGAGGGGCTGTCATACATCTGCCTCGTCGTTATTGAGCTGTTGGTGGGGGCCAGCACCCCATCATCGCACGTCTCGCTGCAATCGCCACCGCAGACGTCGTTCCGCCCAACTCATGCCATGCAGGATTAGACACCGGATGAAAACCTTCACAGGGTGCATCGTCAGAAGCGATATAATATAAAGGTGATTTTCAAGATTAGAGGTATAAGGGAGACCGGATTTAAGGGGGTTTCATCCAAAAGGAATGTTTTTTTTTTCTATTCGTTGCCTGGGGACATCGGAGTGTCAAGAGGAGGAACAGCCCTGCGTGATATAACATAATGGTGTGTGCATTTCTTCTGATCATTGCACACACCACATACAGATGCTGTGAAGCTGTCTGTTGGCCGTTTAGATCATTTACATGTCACCTACAATGAGTAGTAACAACAAGCCCTACTTTATGTCTATGAACAGCGTGTGTGGTGTGCCAGAGGGCCCTCTATAAACTGACAGTTCTGCTTTTTCCATTTAGGTCAACATATGTCAGTACCTGTGGTAATATTTCCTCATGATCAAAACTATCGCTTTAAAAAATGGTCAGCAGGCAAGAAAATTTAGCGACGGTTTAACCCATAAAAAAGGCAGGAAAGCGCTTACTTTTAGATAATTGTTGTTCAGACTGAGCGTCTACAGCCACAAGACTTCAGAGATCTTCACCCCATGATAACTGGCCTGACCCCTGAGGAAAAAGCAGACAGAGAGAACGTTGCTAACAATAGAGACAAGAACAAGAGGGTCAATCCGGGCAATAGGCCCCGTCACTGGGCACATCTTTCTAGAACGAACCTCCTCCAGTGTAATCGCTATTGGTGAGGAAATGTGATTATCCCGGGTTCCTGATCTCAACGCACATGAATGAATAGCAACTGTGTTTGGCCAGCAAATTAAAACGTTGACCCCGGCGTTAATTGGGAAGCGCTTGCCACAAAGCTCGAGGAAGGGATTGACTCAGCTCTGCTGAGGAGAGTGTTGGCTCTAGGATGGGGTGGGTTGACTGGGGAAGAGGTGTTTTCAGTATCACAATGCAGGCCCATATAGAGTTGTTCTTTCCTTCATAAACAGTACGTTATCAATCTCATACATAAACACTGATATTGTGCTGTATTGTAAAGAACAAAGCCAACATTGATATAGGTATAAATCATTGCTATTATTAAATGCTTATTTATTCTTCAATAAGGCTGTACCTCCCTTGAAAGGTCAATGGAATTCATTTAGATGAAGAAGGCAATAACGATGCTTAAAAACTTTATTAAGCACTTAGCTATTAAACATTGGCCTTTAGATGTAGGAGCCCAGCACAGATATCACAGCGGTCTGTGTGTCTGTTTGTTTTGTGTCTGTATTTGTGTGTGTGTGTGTGTGTGTGTGTGTGTGTGTGTGTGTGTGTGTGTGTGTGTGTGTTTAGACGTGCACGCGCGTGAGGAGCAGGCTTTGACCACCCCTTGTGATTAGAGTGCAATAAAGGGGGATGAACGCATCCGGAAACCTTTGGAACGCACTCCAGACGCCGCCTTACTGGAAATCAATCTGGCCGCTCAGGCCCCCTGTGTGCTAGGTTTAACTGGAAGAGAGGGAGAGAGACACAGATAGAGAGAGAAAGAGAGAGAGAGAGAGAGAGAGAGAGAGAGAGAGAGAGAGACTGATTGAAAGCACTATGGCCGGCCAGATTAGTGGACTCTCTTTCCACTCTCAGGTCTGAGGGGAGGTCAATGAGATCCAATGGGAGATGAGGGCATCAACAGTGGCTGAGTCCTGTTTGCTCCTAACAGTCGCTGGTGTGACGCTGAGATCCATTGAACACCCAGCTCCAAAAACGCCAATATCTCAGCTGGTTTAATAAGAGAGCCACACAATGGTGACTCCATATACACTAGAGGTACTGTTATAGTGCATGTCTAAAGAAAGTAATATCCGATACAATTATTTTACATATGCATTGCATACATAATGTGATTTTATATGGTGGTGTGAGGTTTGAAGAGAGTCCCCTGCCTCCAAACCCCCCCCCCCACACACACACACACACTGCACATATTTCCTGGGAGCAAAAATGTAATTCTGTAGATTCATGCAGATCACCTCATCTCAGATATAATGAAATACATTGCTCACTGTAATGACTCCCTTTGCATTTCTTTAGAAATAGCCCAATATATCCACCTAAACCTATAGGATTGGCTAAGGGTTGACTCCTCTGACTGCCTGCCTGTCTGCCTGCCTGCCTGCCTACCTGTATGTCTGCCTGACTGTATGTCTGTCTATATCATTATGCTTATTCAGCAAAAATATACCTTGTATAAATACCTGAGCCTTTTGTATTGCCAACTGAAATTGCAATTGAAATGCCCTCAGCTTTTAGAGGGATTGACAGAAGCAGACAGACAGACAGAGACAGACAGACAGAGCTCTTTACAACACACTGAAAGAGCTGTGATTTGTTGAAGGTCAGGCTTTCTTGCCTTACAGGGAAGTCATTGTCCGACATTTCAATAGCGAAGCATTGACTTGACAACATGCTGTCTGCTATTCAGATGGAGGCTTGATCATTCCTTAACCCAGCGACCTTATGTGGCTTTGGCCAAACTGCAGGCAGCAGCTTGGCTTATGAATAAACCCCAGCATGCTGTTGCATGTGCTGGAAACCTTCGATCGCTTTACTCCTAACAAGTCTGTAGGTACTTCTTCCTCTCTTTACACGTCTGTGCAGTGTGTTATGCTACGGTATATTATGTAAAGCACAACACACTGCCATTTTACAACCCTGTATTAGTTTGCTACTACTGCCATTTAACTACAGTATTGCAGGTGTGTACTCTAGAGGGCTAACTTAAATGGCAGTACATTTCATAACGCCATAAAAAGCAAGTTCTCATGAGAGGAGTCGATGTGCTTGTATGGCAATTGATCTGAATATTGTGGGTTTCATAATGCCCAGTCTGACATTTTGTTGTGCTGCTGGGAACATAAAATTGTCAGGAAGCACTCTCATGGAATTGAATTAAAAACAACAAATACTTCAATCCTTTATTTTCATCTGGGTTTCAATCGAAGTCCATATAATATTTATGGGCAAGATTGTTATTATGTTGGAACACTGAGAAATCCATTATTTTAAAACAATATATTTTATTTGATTAAAACAGATATGTCTAAAAACACACAAACAGGGCTCTTCTGCTCGTCATTGGCTGTATTTGATATTACAATGAATATGAAACCACACTGATGATTGCCATACAGATTACATATGACTACAGTATGTGAAGTGATGCGTGCAGTCTCCTGTCCATTAGAGGTCTTCCACAGTCTCATTGCACAGTGATGAACCGATGAACAGCGTGTGCACTGTGAAGCTCTCCTCATTGTCAATATCTCTACGCCAATGTCACCAGGTCAAATCCAAGCCATTTCTTATGTGAATAAATTATAAATAAAAATCAATAAAGTCTGTGAAGACAGGCTTTGGTGTATTCCAGTATTTGTCAGCCAGTGAAATCCACAGCCAGTGTCATACACCCATAATGCCCTAGCCTGGCTCTGCCCGATTATGCTCTTAGCTCAGTTTATTTTGGTGAGATTACAGTCTGGAAACTGTTTTCACAGCCACCCTGCTGGCGGCCCAATCATCGTGGGTTAGTGAGATGACGGTAAGGTCAAGCGTGTTTCAAAATGGCTATCAAAACAATTGTAGCAACAATACAATTAATACAAACAACGTGCTTTACTTTCTGTGATACATCCTCAACCATCACCTACTGTAGCTAGAACTACAAATGCAGCAAGAGCTGTCAATGTTGTAATATGATATAACCTATTGCCATATGTGTGAGTTGAGGTCCACCTGGTGCTCTGGTTTGTTATAAGCTTTTGTGTGTTTATTTGGCTAACTGAATGGCGTGATACATTTGGATAGAAAGACACTGATTACATTTACAGTATATGCTAACCTGGTCAAATTGTTTTCTTCACTCACTTGAGAAGCAATTGCAGTCTACATTTGTGTATAATGATGCAGCTTACAGTAATATATATGCTAATCGTAATTTGCTGTATTGAAATAAAATGTG
This sequence comes from Forbesichthys agassizii, assembly GCA_026546735.1. NCBI lineage: Eukaryota > Metazoa > Chordata > Actinopteri > Percopsiformes > Amblyopsidae > Forbesichthys > Forbesichthys agassizii. Next base: position 12,953 of record JAODLL010082884.1, read on the forward strand.
TATCTACAAATTTAATGTGCACTCCCAATCCAATATGCAGCATATATAACCAGTATAAAGAACCATATAAAAATATGCCCACCTTTTGTAAATAAATGCCCACCTGCTGAGCTTGGTTTGACTCAGGTTTTGGTGTAGTCATGATAAATTAATAATTGAGGCATACAAATATTCATGAATGCCTCAGTCATTGTCATTGCAAGACAACTGAACATTTAAAATAGTAATTAAATACGTTGTGGTTCACATGGGGAAAATAATGTGGCTTTGCTTCCTTGATAAATAAAAAGCTAGGAAAAACATAGGATGACACCCTGCCACAGTTTCTAGACTGTCCACCCCCGTTCAGCTAAGGTAGCACCAAATAGGCTCATTTAAACCCAGAATAGTTCTATGACAATGGTAGGAGTCAGACAGCCATCACCGGCAGGTGTCAAAGTGCACCATTGGTCTCCTCAGTAAGTAAACCTTCAAAGACTGGAGTACATTTCCACTGAGGTTTATGTTTTTACGGACAAAATGGAAGATGTAAGAGTCACACATCTGCATTAATCAAGAGTTTGCCGTTGACGTTGACGAGATAAGGTGTTCCCAGTGTCTTCAACCTCCCATTGAGCTTCTGCTTCAGTACCTTTTCCCCATACTATTCCGTGTTGGAATAGTATGGGGTACATTTTGCTGAATTAAGCGTGTTCCATAGTCAGACAGCTGTCATGTCCCAGCAGCTTGCCTAATTGACGTCATATAGGGACGTGTAGTGGAAACTGAGCAGACCTATAGGTCATGTGTATAGCTTCTGCAATGTCCTTATCTCACTACAATATTGAGTGCTGTACAACAGGCAGGCAACCCTATACGGAGCTCCACTCGACTCCCAGCTCCTCCCCACCACAAAGAAGACCTTACGTCAAGAGGAAATACTGCGAGAGTAGCTGTGGCTAATACAGTATATATATACTGTGTATGCGCAAGTATACTCTAAGTATACACCCACATCTCCAGTAGCCTACATCTGCATTAGAAAAATAACCAGCCTACCTTCCACTGTACTGTACTGTACAATTTACTGTACTGGTACATGTACAAGTACATGTACATGTAAATGAATAGGCCTACACCTACAAGCTGTTAGTTGAGACTTTGATCCTATCAATCATAATGCTAATCCCACATCTGCTATTATGGATCTGCAGACATCTGGCACATTCTTTACTGACCTTGCACCATGAGAATACGATGTTTGATTGGTCAAAACATGGTAAGTCCTTTCTTTATGGGTGTAGGTGTGAATGGCAACTGTTTCTCCCTGATGCGTTCACGCCTGTCTGCTCACCACAAAACAATAACAGCAACAACAACAAAGATCCACTCCTCATGAGCCTAATTAGAGCCACAAAGTGCTAACAATGGCCATCGTGTGAGCTACCTAGAGACATATTTGGCAGCCCGGGCCTGCATTATATATTTCATTAATATATTTTTTTAAATATGTACAGCTGCCGAGCTTTAGTGTAACAAAGTTTTGGAGTTATAAGAGCAAACAAGTAAAAATAAACCTGAACCAAACTATAACATTATTGCAATGCGGTGAAATATGTTGTAAAGACACAATTGCAGGTTTTAAGGTCAAGAGCATTCCATCTATATTTCATATCCTATACTGACGGGATCAGTTCTACAGATACCGGTGATACCAGCTAATACAGTAGTCTACAAATTAATTTTCTGTCTCGTATAGTGAGACGAGACTCTTATTACCTCCACAGTGTTTGTTGTCCGTATATGCGGTTGAGACTGGGTAGCTATACGGCTGCATTTTTCCACAAACATTATGTATCAGACAAGAAACTAAGCAAGCGACTTAGTGGGTAATGAGATAACTTTTGCTCGTAACCAGTGTGTGCTTTGTATTTGTATGTGTGTGTGTGTATGTGTGTGTGTGTGTGTGTGTGTGTGTGTGTGTGTGTGTGTGTGTGTGTGTGTGTGTGTGTGT
>JAODLL010082886.1:0-14945 GCA_026546735.1 Forbesichthys agassizii
GTGTGTGTGTGTGTGTGTGTGTGTGTGTGTGTGTGTGTGTGTGTGCGTGCGCGTGTGTGTGTGTGTGTGTGTGTGTGTGTGTGTCTGTCTGTCTGCACCCCGCATGCCCATCCAGAGCGCCCAGCTGCAGGCTCACGCAGAGCAGGAGCGAGCCGAGTGGGAGCAGTTCCTCAGGGAGCAGCAGAGGCTGAAGGAGGAGGTGGACGAGGAACATGCCAAAGCTGTGGGCCGCCTCAGCACCCAGTACAGCGAGATGAGGAAGGAGCTGACCAAGGCCCCCCCCTTCTGACCATCTCCATAAGACCACCTCCCCCTTCAGACCATCTCCTTCTGACCATCTCCTTCTGACCACCTCCCCCTTCAGACCATCTCCATAAGACCACCTCTTCTTTTCTGACCATCTCCATAAGACCACCTCCCCCTTCAGACCATCTCCTTCAGACCATCTCCATAAGACCACCTCTTCTCTTCTGACAATCTTCTTCTCTTCTGACCATCTTCTTTAGACCACCTCCCCCTTCAGACCATCTCCTTCAGACCATCTCTTTCTGACCATCTCCCCCTTCTCCCCCATCTCGCGGGCCAAGGCGGGTATAGCAAGGAAGCGAGGGGGGGCAGGAGTGAGTGTGTGTGAGAGAACGGTGTCCTTCGCCCTGCGAGCAAAGTGTGTTTGACGAGGATCCGAAGAAGGCAGCGCTTGTGTTAACAAACGTGTGTCTTTGTTAAGTGTGTGGTGCGTGCCGAGGTCCGTGCCTGTGTGAAATGAGGCCGGTGTCTTTGATTGACGATTGAGGAAAAACCCCTGTACCAAATTCAACAGGGTTGGTGTTTTCACAAGCCATCAACGTCACAAATATTGTATTATTATTTTATTTATTTTTTGCCCATGGAATATGTTCAGCATTAAAAAGCTCTGAAAAATGATGGGTGTAGATATATATACATGCATTCACTTGATTGTATCTTGGCTGTGAAGTTTTCAACATTTCAAGACCTTTTAATGGGTGCTTGGTCTGTATCATTTTGAATATGAAAGGAAACTGGAATCCGCAGCCATGATGAGATATTTCAGGCATCTCTAAAAGTTGAAATTGCCATTCGAAGCAAGTGTGTTTAGAGCACGGCTTGATTGTCGTAGCAACTGGCTCAAATAGAACAGTTTCCAGGCCACAGCGTCTGTCTCCACCTCTCCGGTGTTTGGAACTTTTAACCTCTGACATCAATGTCAAAGTAAACCAACTTCAACTGAAATGACTTGCAGTGCAAAAATGATTTGTTAACACTAATCAGCAGCTACCCATATGTTTATACATTTATCTTTGTCTGTCAAAAACCTAAAAACATTTTTTTAAATTTTTAAATGAACTGATGGGTGAACATACATAATCCATACATCTTAAATTTCAGAGTCGAAGATGTATTATTAAATATATATATAATATAAATATTCAAGATCTTATAACCTTATTTTCCAAACCCAGTATCCTAACTGATGATTGAACTACATACATAATCAATTCAATTAAAATACAAAACTAAAGAATGAATGACAGTTGACTCCATGTGATAGAGAAACAAGATTTGACTTGAAGTTAAAGACGGGCCAAACTCGGCCCCATCGGATTTACAGATTATTGACGTCCAGAGTGTTGTCCAACATACAATGTTTTATGTAATGTTTTTCTGTTTTTGTTATTTGACTCATGAACACAAACGGAGAGAAAACGCAAGTGGTTTTCATTTTCAGTCTGTTGTGTTGGTTACAGTCAAATGGCACTGTAAATATTTATGTAACAAGTATTACTTCATGCAAACATGACAATATTCATCTTATTTAAAGTAGTATACTATATTGTAACCCCACCCCCTAAAAACATGTATTGTGGGTCAACTGTGGGTCTTGGCCCAGAGGTCAACAACAGGACTTTTTTTAATGAAGTACTTTGGAAAAGTATTTGTGCTGGACAATGGCGGGCTATTTGTATAGGTTGACGGATGGGCGGGCACACTGTGCACATTCCAGGCAGAGCTGAGAGCGAAGTTCATCTCAGACTTCGTGACAGGACAAATATTTAAGATAGCCCTCCCCAGCACCTCCTACAGCAACACCCGCACAGTTGTAAAAACTGTCTAACTTCCCATTGTCATTCCAGGAAGGGGAGTTGAAACCTCATCCATCAGTAGATGTCAAATAAAATAATGTCAGTTTAACTCAACACTACAGTGTGGATTTCTTCTCTCGTCTATTGGTCTATTGTGTATATATACAGCATATTTATGTATTTATATATAGTCACTGCAGTGTCATCTGACAGCTAGTCGTGTGTAAACCCACCCAGGGTATCCTGTTTCAGCTAAATATGAGGCGTGCTTTCCACGACCATATAGGCTAGTTGCTTTCCCCCTTCTTTTCAGATCTGTTTTGTAACCTTAACGTCATATGTGTGTGTGTGTGTGTGTGTCTATGATGGTGTATGACTGACGTCAGAGCAGGACGCACGGCGGTTTGCATGTTGTTGATCAGATGCAGCACATACAAGCCAGCAGATGTTTTGCGGCTAGCGCTACTCCACTGTGTGTGTCCCCGCCTATGTCGTTCACGTGTGACTAGTCACAGCTGTCCTGCGTGGAGACAGCCGACGTCGTCGTCTAACAAGGAGCGACAATAAGGAAATGTGGCCTAACTCTGCCAACAAGGCACCTTTTCATCTGCCCCTGTTGATGTGTTTGGGGTCTTAGTGGAAAGAAAAAACAGAGTGCCCGATAGGTCACTGTGAAAGTCCTGTGAGGGTTAGCTATTCATGACTGGAGAGTCCTGAGCCTTTACCTCTCATGGAGGACTTTGATGTGCCCCTTAAGCACAGTTATGTAAACAAGAGGATTTATAACAAGCTTTGACTTGGCCCCACCATGTCAGGGTTAGCCAAAGTCAATAAATAGAGTTGTAGCAATACACTAAAATAGACGTGTTTAACTTCCAGCAAGCAGGCAAAGGTGTTATTTCAGAGATGGGGACTATCTGCTATCTCCGTACAGTGTCCTGCCATTTATAATCATAACATTGGCTATGTAGTGATTTTAGATTCCATCAGGCATCTGACCAATATGTTTTAGATTAAAATCCCTTGACCTGTCAATTGTCTTGCATCAATCTGGCTGTGGCTGGCTGTGATATACAGTATAGGTCGTGTTCTATTCAATGTTGAAATCATTGTTAAAGGGTGAGGAAGCATCTTTCACCTCTGTCGTTACTGTAACTCTACCCTATTGGCCCTTGCTGTCTGTTTAGAAGCTTAGGTAATCAGCAGTTCTATTCATATTGTGAGCCCAGATATACATTGGGTTATCTGGGGCCCCTGGACACTGGCCCTGTTTGTCCTGAGTACTCCAGGCAGTGTTGTTCAAAACATTTGTAGGAGCAAAATCACAGATGCTTACATGTAGAGAGGTAATAACCCAGCAGCCAGCCAGGTCACTAGTACTGCAAAACACATCCTCCTATAGCGTGTGTGCGCCTATACTACAGCATACAGTTCACACGGCAAAGCGTATGCCATGGAAACACATTGGGCATAATCTGAAAATCATCTATTATCATCCTCCCGCCACCTGTGTCATGTCTTCAGACGCCGCCCCAGTCGGTTTGTCGTCCGTCTCCAGTGTCTTATCTGAGGCCATTGTGTTCTTCCTGTTATGGAGAGGGAGCCACGCTTGCAGACTGGGCCACTACCATTCCCTCTGCCAACATAAATGGTAAAGGGAACCGGCACCAGATGAGGTCCAGCCAGATGAAGTTGACAAGAGATTAGAGGAATGTTCATAACACAATCTGATGCTCCAGCTAAAAAGTGTGTCCGGTACATTGAGACAGAGAAGGCTAGGCAGGGTTTTACAGTAAGACGACGGCAGTTAGCATATTGAAAATAATTGTTTTGTTACAGAAGCAACCTTGGCACTATAGGCCCACTGTGGCTATTAGAATAGTTTATAAAGGTTGAAGCAATCTGGGTTTGCATTTACTGCGTAGGTAAATCAACATTTGCAGTGCTTAACAAATGACAGCTTGAGAAAATCTGCTAAATGTAAAAAAAAAAAATTGGATTCAAAGTTGCACAGGCTTCAGAACACATTGGCATACTGTAGCCTACTGTGTGAGTTGAAATACCGGGTGTGAGTAAAATACAGCTTATTGTGTTGCATTTCCGTTTTAAAACTGATAAAATACCAATGGAGCTTGAACTGCTAGAAGGGAAATTAGAAAACGGTCCCAGAGGACTGCTGCTGTTTGTATGGCTCGCAAACCTTCCATCACCAAGTCTTCCTTTTATGACACGAGCGCCTCTCAGCTCAATCGCTGAGGCGCATAAAGAGCAGTGTTAAAGAATAGCGTATATAGCCTTGTTAAAATGTCCAAGTAGGACAATAAAAATTAGAGGCATTCATCCACCACAGCTTTCATGACAGCAATTCATGCCCCTGCGTGCTCACTCTCTTGCCTTTGTGTGGAGTGGTGTCCCCTCTAGTCAGTTATTGAGAGCTTTAAATTAAAACGACAATGAACAATAGTGCCATGCTTCTTAGTTAATAAGCAGGCATAAAAACACCGCAGGGAGTGGATAGAATGTGTCCTGGGTGGATGGTAATGCAGCCGCTAATATGAATTCTTTGGCATTGGCAAATGTTCACCCAGAGGATTGGGGTGAAGTTTGAGGGGTAAGAACCCCTCTGAGCTATATACTTGAAGAAATTGATATTGCTCCGAGGGAAAGCTCATATATATATATTACTTCATACACTGGACGTTTGGAAAATGAGCACTGAGTCAGTGGCATATAAAAGCAATAATTAGGGACAAGCCAATCACCATAAATAAGGTAATACATTATCTCATCGAAGGAATCAGTATTTTGTAACTTTGTGTCTTCATAATGGATGTATAATAAGACTTTCCAAGCAACATACAATTCTTATAGTCCTGGACATTGTCTTCAGACAGTGCCATGAGCCCAGTGCTCATGTATTGTAGCCAGCTCCAAGAAATACAGATAAGAGTCCAGCAACAACAAACACCTTTCTCGGTCGATCGCAGTCTGAACAATGGCCTGCCACTAGCGGAACCCACAGCTTGTTGTCGTCTGGATTCCACAGTCATGAACGTCTGTGTCTGGTGCCAGTGACATACCTACTCAGTAGTTCTAATTGTCCTGCTTTTTGGTGAAGCAGGTATTTTTCTGAAGTTATCAGCGGTTTGGAATGTGAATTTGGAACGATGCGACGTGTATAAAGAATGGGATGTTGTGGCGGGTGGATTTTTCTAGAACAGAATGTGAAGTACACCTACTGAACACGTTACTCTGAAACCAGTCTTGTTCATGTCAGAAAACATAAGAGGCAGTAAGAAGTTCTGGAATAGTGAGAGGACCAGGAAGATCAACACTGTATTTTCCCTTGATGAGAGGTGTTCTATTGGTCTATGTTCAGAGATAGGGCCTACATATCATGGTTGTAATCCAAACTGGGTTTTTAGGCCACCAAGGGATATCTACCAGTCAATTTGCACACAGTGGGTACTTCTTAAATGCAAAAAAAAACAATGGAACAAAAATGTAGAGCAATATAAAACATGATTCAGTGACTCACTTGTGTGGTTCTAGCCCTTCCTGTTGGTGAATGAAATAACATTAATGTTACAGGATCACTCCATAGCTGTCCACAATGGTATGGACCTCTGAATAGTAGGAGGAGAATAAAGGAATTTGAGACTCTCACACAAGCACTGAGGTGCATTAAAACAAAACTAACCTTAATTCTTTTTTTTATAATGCCAGTTTCAACCACAAGGGTAATTCCAGACACAACTTGAGGACTGCATCCAAACATCAATGAGTTTCCAGTTTCTGTTTCCCGTTATAGTCAAACCTGATCACGCAGATCAGCCAGAAGAAAACGTATGCTGTATATAGCTTTAGGGAAAACCCACCCTGAAATGCATAATTCACATATGGGATTACTGCATACTGCTAAATGTAATGAACATGAAAACGTCTGAAAGCTGGAAACATATATAGGAGCCAACACCAATTTTTGTCATTGAAAGCATTTCTCACAGAGATGGGAGACGAATACTGTGGGCAGTGTGACCATACCCACAGGGATATTCCATTAGTACAAGATGTGTTCCACAACTGTGAGAATGCCTATAAAATAAAGGTCATTAAGTTGTAAAAGCTTAAATAATCTTCCTGTGAGTCCATAAAATCACTTTATTGTCTACTATTAAGCGAAGGAGCAAAACCTTCTTCTTCTGCTTCTAACCCATTAGACACAGTGTACCGATTAGACATTAAACAACCAAAGAAAGAATAACATATGATTTTTAGATGTGGGATTTATCTTTTTAACCTCTTGTGTGTAAAGTAATGTAAAGGCCAGCCGCTGCTCTTCCTGGTTTCTTCCCAACTATTATATTGGGAGACAGTCCCAGGCCAGTCTCTCTTTGTAATTTAGTCAATCTATTTCCTACTCTGCGTCAATCTTCTGGTGATGACATGCTGGTTATGAAATATACAATATTGTCCTGGGTGAATCGGGACATTGGGGCACACGTTACTTGCAGGCTAAATAACCTTTTCCTTTCATTACACCTGGCTTGAGTTTCCCATAAGTGCAATAAAGGGAGAGATCAGGGCTTTCAGATGCCTGTCTGATGTATCTCGTGTTGGGAATCCTTTTCATCGAGCAGTTTTAACAGTAAAAAGTGTTCTTTGATGGTTCTTTACAAGGCTCCAAGGTTCCAGAGAAACATTAGTCTGGTCCTACATGGCAAATTTACGTTAAAATCGTCCTCTGATCTTTCTTCTGAATGCCTTATCGGCTACTGAACTGTGTTTGGGGCATCTGAGTTCACAAAGTCTTTTAATTGAAGATGATAGCTTCTTAGATTCCTATTTTTCACTAAGTAACTAACACTAAGAATGCTAGGTGTTTTCTTCTATCTAATGATGGACAATGTATCTATTCATTGTAGGTTTTGGGAAGCCTGGCCCCAGGGTGTCAGAATTCTCCACCCATCCATCACAGAGCAGAACCCTTTCCGTTATATTGAATGCTCTCGATATGAGATCTCCGAGGAGAATCCAATATCCCACCTCCCTGGACTCCTGCAGCTCAATAAATCAATCAGTCGTGGTTTACAATGCTCTGTGATGTTGCCCGTTCAGGAAACAGAGTATTCCCGCGGTGGGCCGAGGAAAAAAAAGCCAACCTGACTGACAGGACAATGAGAGAAGGATGAGGAATGTGCGTTGGTGTGTGCGCGTGCGAGTGCACATGCACATGCACGTGTGTGTGTGTGTGTGTGTGTGTGTGTGTGTGCGTGCATCTCCATTCTGGCAGTAGCGCCCTTTTCCTGGTCCCCTGTCCTGGCTTCTTCAGGGAGTCACAGGTCCTTGGCAGAGGAATGCTTGGGAGTGGGCTCCTTCAATAAAGTCAGTTTTGGGGCCCTGGCGTTCACGCTCCACCCCGTCTCTCTCTGAACTGAACTCAAGTGGCCCGGTTGCTTCTGCTGCTGTGGCTTATTTTTCAAGCATAATTACTTTACCTTTAGGCAGAGAGGAGTGGGACTGTTTTGCTGCTAACTGCTTTCCCATTCAGTTTGTTTGCTTGTCCATCTTGACCTATCCACCCTACAGTATATTATCTATTCTCACAGGTTTGTCCAATCTTGTTTTAAACAAAAACTAAAGTCTTGATTGTCTAGCCACACTGCTCTCCAATACATCATCGAGCAGCAATTGCAAAGCAACCACAAAATCACACCTTAGAGAAATAAATAAATTAGTAGTATAAATAAAGCATGGATGCTATCTCAGGGCATTCGTGCTTGTATAGCAAGCAGAAATACACAACAAGCTTGCTGGAAACCCACCCATTAAGATAAATGCATCTGAATTTATACAAGTATTTTGGTACACTTAGCCGTGCACCCAATATTTTGGTACACTTAGCTGTGCAGCCGATAGTGTTGTTACTGGCCACTACAGGGCACACTAAGCTCTTTACCAGTGCTACAGAAGAGAGGAGGAGAGACGAAAATTATAAATAACGTGCAAGAAAAGCAAAGGTGAAAAATGAACGAAAGAATAAGACTTAAGTAGGTTACTGGAAATTAACGGAGAACATTTTGTATGTAGGTCTTTCTGCCTTGGAGTAGAGAGAGAAATCAAAGACATATGGAGGAATAAATAATAAGGAGTAAGACAGAGAAACAAACTAAGAAGGAAAAAAAGACATTCAGAATAAGAGAAAGAGACAGAGACATAGAAGAAGAAATTGGAGAGAGAGAGAGAGAGAGAGAGAGAGAGAGAGAGAGAGAGAGTATGAGAGTGTGTTAGTTGCACTTTCAATTAAAATGTGAGAATCAGACAAACTCAATTCCCAAAATTCAAATTGATAGTCCAGGGCTGAGAGGACCTCCCTGATAAACAAAAGCTGTCAGTCCTTCTAGGGAAGGACACGGGCAGCTGTGCGTTGGCCGCACTCTACGTTATTGCCTGCCACAAGACAGTGTCTGAGAGAGAGAAAGAAAGAGAGAGAGAGGAGGGATGATGTGGGCTCTGGCCTTCAGCAGATCCAACAGCCAGAGACCAGTAGCTCTGAGTTGGTTCCATCCAGCACCTGCTGCTGCCCTGCGGCCAAGTCAAACACATTATTCCAGCAGACACACTGCTTAATGGCTTCTGTGGAGGGAGCCCACTGGCCTGGTCTGGACAGACCATCATGGAGGGCCCCTGCACACGCACACACACATGCATGCATATACACACACACATTCACACGCACACACACACACACACACGCATGCGCGCACACACATGCACGCGCACACACATCCACACACACATCCACACGCACACTCACACACATGCGCACACACACACATGTATGCACACACGCACGCACACACACACGCATGCACACACACACATGCCTGCACACACGCACACGTATGCGCACACACACACATGCAGACAAACACGCAAGCTCACACACACACGCAAGCTCACATACACACAGGCACTCAAACACATGCACACACGTAAGCTTGCACGCACACATGCCTGCACACACACACACACACACACACACATGCATTTACGAATGCATGCACGCATTAACGTACAGTATAGACACGGATCAATCAAAGAGACAGTTTTCAATGTGTGGGTCTGGACCCTCAAAGGGTTCTGGGATGCTTTTGGGATGTCATCAAATAATATTTTATTACCATATGATAATTATTAAATTATATTATATTGTTTCCTTTTTTAAATTTTTTTTTATTTTAAATCTAGTTTTATTATACTGCATTTACAGTAATAAAACATGCACACAATATTGATTCAATATTTCAATATTTTTACATTCACATTTCCTTATTTCTCGAATACTCCATCAGACTTGTATAACACACCCACTCACACACACACACACACACACACACACACACACACAGACACACACACTGAACATGCATACAATAAGACATGAATTTACAGTTAAGCAAGCCTGGTGTGTCCTTTGTAGGCTGCGTGGCTGCACGTCCATGCTAAACTGAGTTACGCTTGGATCAGGGTCCGTATTGAGCAGAGAACAAATCATCCTTAGAAAAACAGTAAACATCTGCTGTGAGACTTGGCCACCTCTCACCGACGATGTCAGGCTGACCTCAGCAAGGTTGGGCCCCTACATTTTCCATGTGAGAGAGCACCATCGAGCATGTGACAGCATCTGACATTTTTCTTTTTTTCTCTCTCTTCAGTCGAAGAAGGGAAAATAAAAACAAACTTTGACGCAATGTAGGCAGGCCTCTTTAAGTGCTCTTGTACTGTGTCCAGAAAGAATGAAACCTGCACCGACGGTCAGTTTATACTTTGTGCGTTTTGAGCAAGTGAGGCCTTGTCGGTTATTGTTGTTGTTTGTGGCTCGGCCCATGAAATACCGTCTGCTGACATTTCCCTACATGCTCTTTTCTTGTAGCTTTAAGCCTACAGTAAATTAGTATATTTGTTTCCATCAGAGGGCGTCTGAGTTCAAAGCTTCACTGCGTTGTTGTCCGGCTGTTCTGTTCTGTCCGGTTCTAGAAACTTAATTTATGAAGCAAAAGAGAAAATATTATCTTTAACCATGTGTTTTATCCTAAACACTTCACATCTTCAATGTAAACAATGGAACAAACAATTTGTTATAACAACTGCAACTTCTAAATTGTCAACTCTACTCTATATGAGCCTTTTTAATGGCTTCCCAATGCGGCTGTCTAACATGGAGTGGTGATAAGAGTTCTTCGACTGCCCTCTGCCCTCTGAATGTGAGTCGAGCCTCTGGGAATCTCTTAATGGAACCTCAAAACCCCAGGAACCCATCAAGTCTATCTCTCCCTTATGGATGCCTCTGTAACCGATATCTCTGTCTTCCTGCTGTTTATTTGTATTTTTTTGCAGATTCAGTTTATACCCTCCTACTTCCTCTCCCTAGGTTCACACACACTTATTCTTTTATCCCCCGTCCCCACCCTCCACCTAGGACCCATATATATCCTGATGGCTTTAGCATCAGGAAAAAGGCTTTAGCGCTGAGAGCTGCTAACCAGTCCGGCTTGGCGTCGAGGTGGGCCCTGTCAACAGTGCCTCACCCCTGGGCTGTGTGTCTGGCCATAGAACGCAGGTTAAATCTTCAGTTCCTGTGCAGTTATTTTTGTATTTTTCATTTGATGACTCTGCCAACATGAAAGGCCCATAAAGGCACATAGGCCAACAGAGACGTCACTTACACATACAGTGGGATGTTTACAGCTTTGCTAGTGTCAGTGAACATCATTACATTTAAAAGAAAGGTGTCTGTTGGCTGGCTACCATGTCTACACAAGAGAGAAAACGAATAGAATAATATTATATGTATTTCTGCCGTACTTTGTGTGCATATAATATCTTCCTTTGTTGAAAAAATTTTAAAATAGCCGAAATAGTATTTTTTCCCTGACAAACGCGACATCCAACTGCACCTGTCAATATTCAACCTGTTTACGGCCTCTGTGCGTGGAGTTTCCAGCGGCAGGGATACAGCTGAGCCTGTAATTACACAGGCCTTGTGGAAAATGATGGTAATTCCAATAGATACCTCTTGAGACCTGCGGCTCTGCTTTAGTCATCTGACGGAGAGAGAGCGAGAGAGAGAGAGAGAGAGAGAGAGAGAGAGAGAGAGAGAGAGAGAGAGAGAGAGGCACAACACAAAAACACTTGGGATAAAGCAGAGGTTGCCATGGCGATTTACTTCCCGCCATTCCCCATATCCCACTCACTCACTCAATGTTTGCCCCGTCTGTCAGACATCCATCCATCCATTCATCCATCCATCCAAATAGTCTAGGAGTTTGGTAAAAACTGTTTGATCTTTTGCTGTCATGTATCCTACCCACCCACCAATAAAGATTTGTCACGTTCCCATTAATAACAATATTTTTATACGGTACTGAGTTTTCCAACTGCTACTGCGTATTTCCCACCGCCTCGCTCCAAGGGTAGGTGGCCGTGGTAACGGCTCTGGTCGGCCGTCTGCAAATGACATTGGTTCCCCTCCGTTGGTCACATCCTGTGTTCCGGATACGATACCGCGATGAGTCTTGGTGTTCCTTTGCAAACATGTGTTGGCTGGCTTCGGCTTGTGTGATCTTCAAGCTGTGGGAAGGGGGGCATATATGCTGTAGCTGAAAGCAGATTTAGGGAGAGAGTGTGGCAGTGTCCCAGCCTGGTCTATGGCCATATGGTAACTTACTTGTAACATAACAGAAATGAGTAAGGGGAGGTGGGGGGAAGCTTCGGAAAACTTTGCCAAACAGCCTTCTCAAAGGTTTTCGTGGACTGCAACATTGGCGGTCTCAAAATGCAGATCCCAATTTTAATGGAATATTGTTAGTGAAATTTAGCTGTGAAAGAGGGAGATTGGCATTTCTTTATTTTCCTTTGGAGTTAATAGAATGTTAAAATTACATTTGACAATAACTACTATTCTTGATTTGTGTTTAAATATTCACCTGTGCAATCAATTTTCCTTGCATTTTAAATAATTGGAAAACATTTATTTTAAAAACATATTTTCAAATATAGTGTCCAATGGCTCCAATCTGTGGGAATGACTTTTCCATGGGCATTGTAGACCCTTTTAGGGGTGCTCAAGCAAAGGCCAGCTATACAAGCCTTATTTTGTGGACACACGCCAAAAACAGACATTCAGCACTAAATGTATAATCAAATAATTATTTCATTATAGTTTCTTTGTTTATTATATTATCCGTTTAAAGCTTAAAACAGAAAAGCACCGTTTTTTTCCCTTTTTGTGCCAACAGAAAAATGAAATATTGACTTGCTTTTGTTTTTCATTGACCAGGTTGATTGGAATAATTAATTATCAGATGATACGCGGACCTAGAAGCTCTGCCACACACACCAAGTTGCAACACACACACAAGGCAGGGTGGCCAAAGGGACAATAGACCTAACTGACAATTTGGTGATTCTGACTAAAGGCTATAACAAGTTATCCTTCTCTAATACGTTTGATCTGTGTCTTAATTGATTATTGCCATATTGTGTTGTAGTATTAATCTTCAATAACTTATTTGAGATGTAGCCTATGTTTCATGAAAATCATCCCAAAACAGATTTTATTGTACAGTAGGCCAATGTGTGATGTTTTCAATTTGCAGAAATGGAAATGGAATTGTTTTATGCAAAAAATACCACCTGCTTAATATTCCGTACACCAATGTTTACACAGGACACCAATGCAAATGTAAACATAGAAACATATTTATTATTGGGTATTATTGACTGACAGGCCTACAGTGACATTTGTGATTTAGACGTCTTTTTATGTAGACCTACAGATCACATTCTCACTAGGGACTGAGCAGATCTGATCCTAGAATCGCCCCGGGACTGTTCACTCAGAACATTCAATTTCACAGTAAACCAGTGACCCACCTCATGAAGTTAGTCTCAGTACATTAACTTAAGTTAAGTCATGCCATGCTTTCCATTCACATAGGGTAGAAACATCTATGTGATGTGTTCTCCACTAAACACATATGTGCTCACACACAAACACACATTATTCACAGTCTCTGCTGTTCAGCCTCACCCGTATACCACCTGGAGACCCATGCACTTTGAGCAACTAGCTTCAGGCAATTAAGAAAATATACAGATTGTCCTCAGGTCCGCAAAGTCCATTAATCTCTCTCTTTCCTATTACACCATGCTATGGCTGGTCTGGCAAGGTGCCTGGGCAGGACGTCTACAATGGGCAACCCGTGGACAACCACTACGGTTATGTGGCCTCCACTTCGGGGGACCGTTTGTAAAATGCGTCAGCCATAATTAAGTCATATTTACAACATCTAGGGCATGTTGGTCATTAGACAGTGACGTGTGGTTATTGGCTTGCCAAGGCAACAATAGACTCCTCCTTTCCTTGGGACGTTCTGGTCCGTGTGAATATTTTTATAACGTGCGAAAGAGGGGGGGAAATAATCTCATGTATAATCTTTCACCTCCAATTAACTGTTAGGACATATAACTCTGGGTTGCCAGTGTGAATCCAGTACATTTGCACAAACCAACAGCAGCTCGACAGCATAAAGACTCAAAATGAATCGTGACACACACTAAATCTCGGTTGGAATTATATCAGAGCTGCCGTGACAGTGCAGAAGAAATGGCAATATTCAGACAGTGGTAATGCTACACCAATTGAGCAATTTCAGTCAAGGACCTTCATGAGAAATTAAATGAAGTCTCCCCTGGGGCACACGCATATGGAAACATGTTGCTATATTTCTCATGTGAGGGCCCACCAGAGACCAGCCTACAAAACATTTGTGGTCCCAGCCCACAACTAAAAAACAAAACTTCACATTCATTTACACATTAGCACATTTGAATTGGATTCTCACACAGCAGGCTTTAAATTAACTGATGAAAGAAAGATGATTATGTGCATGTGGTAGTGACCTTTTGCTCTTTTTTACAACTGTGGTTGCAGCGTATATTTACTCAGGCATTTGTGTTAATTGTCATCTGGGGAATAGTGGGACAAAACCTTTTTGAAATGATCTCCAGAGGCAGAAGCTACACCTCGGCGTGCGTGCACACACACACAAAAGCACACGTGCACGCAGTCCACACAGTCCACCTCTGCCCAGATCCAGAGCATTTAATTAACGCCCCCGACTCAACCTGAACTGTATATGGTAGGATCATTTTCGCCCACGTTTAGCATAGACTTTAGAGTGGGCTGTTGTCATGAAAGGGCTCTTTTGAGTCTGGAATAGCAGTCTAGATCATAATTAAAACCACGCCTGGTCCTGTTTTCCATGCTGTAACCTCTTGTTCTTTTCCCACCTTCACCGCTGTCTGGATTAAAGGATTAAAGGATTATAAAATATTTACAGTGTGTCTTAGAGAAAAATTATTCTTAGTGTACTACTACATTAAAATAATACAAATTGTATAGCATACTATAGTATAACAGAATATATTAAACCCCAAACTATGCCACACAGTTTAATATCATATGGAGATCATCATTGAAGGGGGGTCCTATTCTATTCGGTTTTACATTGCTGTTAACACTTATGTTTACTAAGGAGGCCATCTGATATTTTCACATTTGCCATTATAACAAGAATTTAAATAACAACAAGAACAAAAATATTACTCAGCAACCTATAGGCTAATATTGCTGACTGGGGCAATGCTGTTGTTCATGCATGTGTGTGTACAAAAACATTATCTCTCTCTCTCTCTCTCTTTCTCTCTCTCTCACACACACACACACACACACACACACACACACACACACACACACACACACACACACACACACAC
>JAODLL010082887.1:0-14943 GCA_026546735.1 Forbesichthys agassizii
AAAAATCTATATATATATATATATATATATATATATATATATATATATATATGAGGCACAGGCAGCGAGAGAGCTTCAAAGACAGCTGGAGGGTCAAGAAAGATGTCACTGTGTGTGTGTGTGCCCCTGCAAACTGCAGACGAAGCGTTAGACAGACACAGCTCATAGACTCGTTGCCTCGGCCGGCAGGACACAAGGCTTCCGGCTGTTCTGCTCGGCTCTGCATGCGCACTCCGTACAAACCTATTGGGAGGTTCTGGCGAATAGGTCTGAGATGTGTGTGTGTGTGTGTGTGTGTGTGTGTGTGTGTGTGTGTCTGTCTGCGTCTCAGACAGCAGTGATTGATGTGCTACCTGGCCAGGCTGATTAATTACTCCCTGGGGGAATGTCTGAGGCACTCCAGCTGAATACGTATGCACACAGACAGACATGATGCCACACACTCACAGAGGCTTACAGCAGTTGTACAATGTAGGTTATTGGTTTGAAAAAACAGAAAAAACTTCACGTGCATATAGAATCTGCCGTTGCGTGGACGGTATTATTTGGTGGAAGCCAGTGATTATCTCATTATTATGGAACATCACACACACGTTGACCCATGACAACAAAAGCTGTTTTTGTAGCGTCATTTTAGTGAGGTGTTTATTCTCATTCCCCTCAGCAGCAGCAAAGCACTCCCCAAATGATAAATAGGCTTCAATTAAGGCCTTGCTATGTAGACTGCAATGTGTCATCTGTGCCTAGGCTGCCTAACATTTATTCAATAAGGATTCAGCAGTGTGCAAAGGGGCACGCGGTGAGACAAATGGATCGCAAAGTTTCCAGGTCATGTTCGTCTGCTATCTGAGAAAGGGCTCTCTGACGATTATCGCACTGGCGTCGCTGCTTTGGTTTAGCGTTCGTGTCATATTCATCAAAATAGGCTGGAAGGGAGCTCTGTGTGATTGCGTTATTTCTCGGCTAACTAATGGCTATTACTCTTCATGACAGGATATTCACAGTTTGTCTGCATTAGCTCTGTAAACAACCTCAAGCGCTATTGCAATATCAGGATTTTTTTTCTCTGTCAACTGCTTACAAACAGGAATATTGTGTGGATGGTATGAATTCAGATGAGATGCAAACATCTTTCTGAGCTATTGTTTTCTGAAATATTTATTTAATTATTTATCTTTGTCTTTATCTTTCTTGCAAATACATTTTGGTATTATATACCATCTATAAATTAAATTAAATATAAAATCTATTTATTCATGTTGTCTCTTGTTAGCCTGGCTCTGTCCGACTATTGCTCTACTCATATTTTTTGCTGAGATTACAGTCTGGAAACCGTGTTTGCATGAGCGTTTTTACAGCCACCCTGCTGGCGGACCAAGCGGCGTGGGTTAATTAAATGACGTTGAAGTCGAGCGTGTTTTGAAATGGTGTTAGAGCTAGATGAAGCAATTGAAACAATTGTAGCAACGCTGAATGGTTAAACCAATAGTTAACCGGAGGTACAGTAGTGTACACCCAGTAGGAGACTTCATAATGGAGCGTTCAGCCAAAATGAATTTTGGGTCTGGTTACACTAGACTAGGCTTGTATCAGATTGTACAAAGTTTGCAAACAATTGTATTGGCTGCCTGAATGGATTGTAAGAAATCCAAGTGTTTTCTTTCTTTCTTTGGAATTGCCCGTTGTCCTGTGTTGGTGATGGATAAAGAGTAGAATAGATAATGCACACCTGTCGTCTTCTTTGCCTTCAGAATGCTCATTACTGTTTCCTGGTGCAAAGCAAGCAGGTCACCTTGAAGGGAATTGCTTTCCTGTAACGTTTGATTAAGGACCCACTATGTCTAGTGCCATTTTGAATACCATAAACCTCTGGAACAGCCCAGTGCAAGCTGATGTTTCATGAGAAAAAGCACCGTCATGCATTAATGACATTGTAAATATTAAGCAGGGGTGTGCGAGGGTAAAACAATTACAAGTTCATAAGTTTTATGAGGGAAACTTGAGGCTTATATCAGCAATTTACAGATAATCCCTCCCAACTGTGACCATCCCTGATGTTTTTATTGGAGATTGTTCAAACCTGTGTGTGTGAGCGTGCGTGTGTTTGCGTGCTTGTCTGCGCTTGTGTGCTTGTGTGTGTGTCCCATAGAATTTGAATGGGGAAACATTATTTTCAATCAAGACAACTGCAAATTTGATGTGCTAATTGCAGCTTACTGCGGTGTGTATGTGTGCATACACGTGCATTTCTCTCTGGTAGATTCATTAGCGGAGGCCTGTGGTAGATTGCTTCCTGCCGACAGAATTAATCCGATGATGCTCTGTGGGTGGGGAGGGGTGGGTGCTTCAGATAGAAGAGAAGCGAGGGCTACAATCAAGAAAGAACGAGAGAGAGAGGACAACAGAGGGAATCTCTGGCAGAAAGGGCTCTGATCCGCTTATTGTGCTGAAAGCCACAGTTGTTTGTCTGTCCCCTACTCTGTTGCTCTCTCTGCACCGAGATGAGCTTTGAGCTCTGAACCGTTTCTATGGGGAGTATCAAGAGCTGCGTGTTCCGTTTTCTGGCTTAGGTACAAGACATTCGTGCACACGGTCATGAACGCACACACACAGCTACCAACGCACGCGTGGAATTGAATCATTATGCAGCCTTAGTTCCACTGCCCATCTGTTCCCTGCGTGTCGGACTTGCATCGCACATTGGCTCGCTTTACAGTACATCCATGTTCGGCAGCCATTTAAACACCAGGGTTCCTTGTGTGTCTCTCTCTCACCTCTACTCACTTCAGCCCTGTAAGTGAATGGACCTGTGTGGGCGTGTTTCCCGGATAACTAGGTTTGGAGGTGGTATTCACTCAGGGGGGAGGCAAGACATGTTTTGGTACAGCTGTGAACCCCTCCAGCTGAATTTCTTTCTTTTTTCTAATCGTTTCATCTTGGTTTGTTTTTGTTTTTTACGCTTGTAAACTGCTCCCACTTGAATCTTGTTGCACAACATTGAATGAGTATAGTGTTTTTCATCTTAACACTTCACTGTTAAGATAAATAATAAGGTATATGAATAATAATATAGGTGTTTGCTTCACATGATTTAAAACATTTGGTTAATAGACCAAAATAGGTTCAATACTTAGTATTACCATAATTACCTCACGTTCCTTAAACAAACACATGTGCATCCAGTGAGTTATTTAGACACGCTAGTGAACTCTCCATATATGTCTTATTTTCCAATGTGAATTCTGTTTTGTGGACTCGTACATATTTTAACTATTATATATTTATTGAAATACACCCAAACATTACTGAAAGTATGTCATAAAAAGGTAAAACAAATGTGCATATGATTAACAAAGTACTTACTGAAAGTATGTCTGACATAAAACATACAAAATAAATGTGCATATGATTAACCTAATACATATACATACTTTATATTAGTGTTATGACTGAAAATCCCCAGAAGACGACATTTGAAATTTGTTTGAATATTATACATTCACATTCAGCCCTAGCCATGATGAGTATACCACTTAAGGACTATAATTCTGGGCTTGTATAGTACTAACAGTTATCAGGCCTATGTTCATTCATTCAGCTGTCAGTTGATTATCCTCTTTATGACTATATTGTTATTATTATTATTATTATTATAAATATTATTATTATTATTATTATGTCACAATAATCTACATGAAGAATACTATAGTACACTTCCTAGATACACAGTATAACAGATTTTTTAATGCTCAACTTAGTAGTCGGTCCAACTGAGAAATATGTGAATAATAATAATAATGTCTTTAGGACAAGTTGCCAAAGCAACACTGAATGTTTGATAACCCATAGCAACTATTTAGCACAAACTATTGACCACTGAATTCCCGTTTTGGAAAACCGTGTAAGGTTCTTAAATTAAAAGGTAAATTGTTTTATTCTTGTAGATTTTGGGTACAACTAAGCACCACAGTTGGGCGATGGGAAAGGGGTCTAAGCCAAAATAATGTAGCCTAAAATAAGGTCTGGTAACACTCCATTGGGAAGTTTTAACAGATGTTTCCCCCTACTGCTCTGATTGCTTTTGTATTAGACAGCATTTAACTGTGATGTTTTGGTGGGACAGGTTATGAAAACTTAGCTCTGGGTTCTTTACCTTGTGGGTAGTGTATCCTGTTACACAACAGCTTTTAGGTAGGCTTACATTGTTTGGTAGAAATTACATTATCTTAGCTTAACCCACGGTCAACGGAGAGCTACAGAATGTTTCCCCCCTGGGGTGGACGGGACGTAAATGCTCTGGATAAGTTCGGCATAGCCTATAGACATATCAAAACAATATTCAGTGGCCTATAAAAAATGTTTTTACACTTACAGGATTTAGTGTTCTCTGTAGTGCTTGCAACATACTGTAGATTTCCAATTAGCATTAAACTGTATGCATTATAGTGATGTAGTGCCCCCTATAGGTGGCCAGTCAAGGCCAGTGTACAGTATGATGTACAGTATGACCTACAGTGACCCTGGTCTAGGAGACTTCACACCTTTCTGTAACCATGATTAATTGCGGCCTTTCATAGTAAACTCTGTCTGGTTGTGAATCAGCAACAGACTGAGCAATGTCTGACCCTGGTAGCAGTTGTCATTGAGAGGCTACCCAGAGGGGAGCATCTGCCATCATGAATGAAATGGTCTGCCCATTTTCTTCAGAGAGACGATGCAGTGGCAATGATCAGATTAAGATTTTGATTTTTGTTGTGATGATTTTTGCAAAAAACACCCACTGTAATTTGATAACAGTCATGCACAGTCAAGCACAGGCACATTAAACCAAACCCATACTTTGCCAATTACTGTATCTTACTGTATCTTTCTGTGGATACATTTTTTCCATTAATCTCATTGATGATATTGGTACTTTTTGCACTAGTAATTTTCTCATTTGCCTTGTAACATAGCAACATGGACACATTTTGTATTTAACTTGTTATCCACAATTCCATGCTCTCAGAGAAACTATATACACACACATGCTAATGTAGCACACCAAAAGCTGTGTGTGTGTGTGTGTGTGCGTGTGTGTTTACAGCCTGCTCCTGAGAGTACAGCGGTGACCTGCTGTGACAGAGCTGTCACACGCTGCGCTCTCCCACCCTGACCCTGTTTGTGAAACGTGACCTTTTAACAACATACAAACAGTCGTGCAGCAGGAGTTTTGCCCCTTTCTCTTCACACAGTAAACATGCAAACAAAGAGGCACGTATGGCTCGTTCTGTATTGAAGACCTAATATTGCTGGAGTGACACAGTAAAGTCCTCCATGTGAATATATTGTGTGTGTCAAGCAGAAGACTGCATATATTTGGGTGAGGAGAGAGACAATAAAGCTTGTTATCCTTCTAAAACAAAAAAGGGCAGCACTAATGCAATAACATTAATGGAATGGAGGATGTGTTTTAATTTGGCTTGATGTGAGATGTGAGTAAGTTTCTCATCAGTGAGCATAAAGGTGATATCCCATGGCATGTCTAGTACAGAGAATTATGCAACACTGTTCAGCAGAGATAAACACAATTTAATTATTTGGCTATTACCTAATAATATGTTTTCCTAATTTTCAATTGTAGTACCTTGATCTCTATCATTTTATTTTACTGTGTATGTTAGGCTTTATTAGAATATAACTTTTTTTTTTAACACTTTTAAAGATGTGGGGTCAACGTTGTCATAAAGAAAGTATGTTGTGAAATAAGGTGGCTTCAATGTGGCAAAGCCTTTTTGGCAAGACAGAGGAATCTCTCTTGTCAGAAGCTTGCTATAAGAAATCTCAGGTTTGAAAAGGTTTGGACTCAGCAGAAGTCAACCTCTCTTATGGGGATGATTGCCCTAATTGTTTCCTAAGCGCCTATGGAAGGCAAAAGACCCAACATGAAGGATTTAGGGCTTCTTAATCCACCGTGGATTTACAGTAAGGTCCATGTACTGTAAAAACAAACGTGCTCTCTGTTGCTCTCTTGCAACATATCCGGCTCCACAGACAAGATCCAACTGCTTCAAGGGGAAATGTGTTTATTGCAGTAATAAGCAGCTAAGGATATATTCAGCTACTGCAAGCTAGTTCTAAGATAATACACTTTGCGTAAAAAGTGTGAATTTTGCAAAAATGTATGTAAAATTCACCAAATATCGTCGCATTTCGCTATTTTAAGTGTGTGCGAAAAACATTATCTGGTACCTCTACTTAGCCATGACTCCATAAATAGAAACAGTAGTGAACGCACAGCTAACAAAAACAAAGGTGTAGTTTTACCAGAGTACTTTGCTTTGCTTCACAGTGCATTTCAGTGTGTGAGGGGGGATATTGGTTTTATTTGAGCTCCAAGTTAGCAAGCATTCTTGAGAATAACTAACACAAAGACATTAAATGCAAGAAGTAAACTATATAGACCCTCCTAGAGAGGCTTGGTCTTGGAGGGACACTATATCCCTGCATTCAGGATGGTGGAATGTTTGCCACATGTTCAGTGAACGCAAAGGCAATGGACTGAACAGCAGGTTACAAAACACAGAGGAGTTGGGCTGTCCATATACGCTGTGGGTTGAACCACTTTTACATGGCTAACAACAACAAAGCAATCGTTTGTGTTTTACTGCCTAAGATTGTTGTGTGTCAGCAGTACATTCGCTGGTAGAAGATGATAGTAGAACCAGCGTGGCTCAAGAATCACTTATGTCGGTGCAGAGAGCACTGTTCCAATTAAAGGATATGTCCGTAATGGCTGTGTCAACATATTCCGATTTGAATTTCATGCATTTAATGTCAGAATGAAACATTTTAACATTTAAAATGGAAAAAAATAATACAAAGGACATTAGGTACTGGTACTCAATAGTTAGGATGACTTATGACTTACTTACTCCAGGTGTGACACATTACCTCATCAACAATCCCCTGGCAGTGGGGATGAAACAGCCTTCCACCAAAGGATCAAGCGGGGAGCGCCCTAGGATTGGCAACTATTCCAAGGATCACGGACACACAGACTAATCTCGCTCCAATCATTGAATTCTATAAACAAGTTAACCGTACGTCTCAACCTTGAGTATTCCTCCACACCCCAGGGTTGCCACAATGTTTGTACATGCCTGTATACTGTATACAAAGGAATGCCTTTAATGCGCTTCATTTTGAGCCGATGGCTGCAGTGCCTCGAGTGATCCTAGACGGGGCAGGAGGGGTTATTTAGGATGGATCTGATCTTATTCTCCTTGAGAAGCTTTATTACCACAGAGCTGCTAATACTGTAGCTTTACCACAGACAGGAACCATTGCTGATGTGTTCTCTACCTGCATCACTGTGAGTGATGTCTAATTTCTAGCTCTGACATTCTGTATGGCCATTGAGCTTATATTTATGGCTCTATTTATGAATCCCCCAATTCAAGTCCTATCACTCATTATCTCATTCCCTCTGTTGCTCGCCGCACCTCTTTTAATTGATATGGCGCCGTAAATAAAGGCAAAGCGACGACGTTCGAGGGCATTCGGTGCCCCTCACAAATGCCGAACGTCCTCAGTGGAATGAGTGGCAGCTGTGGAGATCAGGTGGTATTTGTGAGGGATCCTGGCAAGTGTCTTCCAAAAAGCATTTGACATCAGAAAAAGGCATTGCTGGCAGGGGCTGCGACAGAAGAGGGGCCTGGATGTGCTCAGAGTACTGACATTGGTCGGGGTGACTTGGCAGGAAGAGGATCTGCTGCTGGACTCCCACTCCGCATTGATTTTTCTTTGTTGGTGTGTGTGTGGGGGTTGTCTGCATGTGTGTGTGTGTGTGTGTGGGGGCTGATACAGTCCCTTCCGTCATGAGTCAGATTCATATTCCCAAGTCGTACCCGCCCCCTATGCCCATTAATTCCACTCTCCCTTGCGACTTGTGGCTTCCCCTAATGTATAGCGATCACTTGTCAGCTACGCATTTTCCACTCCCCGCTGAATAATTTGGAATAATTAGGAATTCCAGCGCTAGTTTTCTTGCTAGTGCTAGTTTTTGTCATCATTTGTGTTTTGATATGGGAAGAAAAACAAAATAAAAACATGTAGTTTTATTATAGAAATACACACGTGCATAGTCCGAAGTTGACTCTTATCAAAAGCACATAGCTTGGCACCCAGTATCAGGTCACACAGCTTAGGAAGGCCCACTGGGCTGCCAGGCACTGCCATTTCATTTTACACATGTTCACTCAGTTAAAATCCGGTAGTGAATCCATTCATTCACTACAAATACGAACAAATATGGTGTCATCTATATACGTAGGTGATGCCAATCTGAACCTGCAGGCGACCTGTCCTCTACAACCTGAGTACCCCCAGGGCCGCGGGTGGGGGGGGGGGGGGGGGGGGGGGGGGGGGGTGACCCCCCCCCCCCCCCCCCCCCCCCCCCCCATCACTCTTGGAGTGAAGCCTCTATGTGTACCTAGAAGCAGCTCAGCCGCTGTTGTTCAAAAGAGTGGAGCTGCATGGGTGGTGAGGTGGGTCTAGCTGTCCGACACAGACACACACACGCACACACACACGTACAGACAGGAAGGCATGCAGGCAGGTAGATGGTGCATGCAAGATGTCTATATATTGACAGAGTGCTTGGTGGGTGAGCGTTTGAACATGGCTGGATGGGGAATGATGGATGATCTCAAGGGTAGATGGAGAAAAGCAAGGATTTATAGACAGACAGCTGGGGAAAAAAAGAGATTCAAGTGGTTAGCATCCAATATGTACTCAGCCATAAAGCATTGGTGATGATGTATTAGATAACATTAGATTCACACTTGACATTTGCTGTACATTTACATTTTGATGCTTAGCATATAGCAGGTGCTTTAATCGAAAGCCATTTACAATGAGTAAAATTTTAGCATTATCATAAGGAAAAGCATTTTTCCAAGTGTTTTGTGTTCAATTCAAACATGGAATAGTAGGGTGTGTTTCAGTAGGTAGCCAGAAATGTGCGTGTAGGTGGGCGTACATGAAACTAGGCGGTCAATAACAATTTGTCTAATAGGCCTATTACCACTACGATGTAGCCTAGTAGGCTATAAGTAGGCTACAAAACTAGTATGAAATTACCATTTTTGTGATCACCGCCAGCTTTGTAATTACACAGGCCAATGATTAGTAGGTCTACAATATTATGCCGGTAGCCTACCTTAACAATAGCCTATGTTTGTGAACATTATTCGTGCAGTTTCGATTGATAGTAATAATAATAAAACAATACATTTTATTCATAATGCCTTTCAAGACACTCAAGGACATCTTACATTACAAATAAAAAGACACATAATATAAGTAGTAGTAGTGACAGACAGCCTGTGTGCACTGTGCAGTCCGTAATAACAATGTAGATCAATTGATCCATATGATCATCAATGCTCACCGGCAGCCAGGAGGGTGAGGCTGCGGTCACGTGTCGTAGGCTACGTGAATCAAAAACTGCAGGCAATGGGCCATCGCCTTCCGATGCGAAATTCACACTCAAAGCCTTCTCCATTTCATCCTGCCTCACTAAGAAAACTAAAGCCAACACTGCAGCCAGCTGTGGCTCCAACAAGACAGCACCCTTAATGTTGGTTGAGGATGTGTATTTAGATCAAAGTTCATCAGTGTTGAACTCTAGTCTATATGAAATGATGCTAAATTGCTTCATCACAGGAAGCTAATGTCTTATTCGCACCTTCGCTCATATAGAATAGAAGTGAATGGGAGGCAAATATTCATTTGTATGGGTCTGCAGCCTGATAGGCTATGGCTATGCTTGCACTCACCAAAGCAGGCGCTTGAAGTGAAAGGAACTGTGTATGGTTATGTCTCTGGCTCTGGGCAAATGTGTGTAACTGTTCTTAGAAAACACTGCATATAGGTCCATTTTTAAAAATAGCAGCATCAACAAATGCTATAGTTTCTAATTTAAATTGTTTTTTTCAAACCGGCATCTGCTTGAATGAGCAACGTAAGCATATTTAAACCACTTCGTTTGTATTATATTCATGTCCCATGATGGGGAGTGTCTTAAGTTTAGCTATGGTGACTTGAAAATGAAAAAAAAAAAATCCCACACTACAGGTATCGTGCTCAAAAGTGACTGTCCGATAAAAAGTAATCACCGTATGAAAAAGTGCATTTTATGATTATATTCCCACATTTTTAATTGGTTAAAAATCAATTGATTAATTATAAACTAGATCAGAGTAGGTGGAATACTATTTATTAAGTAAATAAAATACCAAACTGGTTGGGTGGGCGGTGGTTCTAATTAGGTGGCAGTCGCCAACCCACGCCCACCCGTTGGCTACGCGGCTGGTGTGTTTATATTTTAGTGCAGGCCATAGCAATACTGTACCAACAAGCCATACATAGTACTTTCATCTATAACTGATATTCTCTGTTTTTCTTCCACCATCATTTTAACACACCCCTCAGTAGGGATGTGTTTACCCTTTGCACATGCAGGGACGTAATCGCATCATTCACTTCCCTCTGCCACGGCAGCACAGCTCATTTTCTGTCCTTCACATCTGTTTTTGGTGAAATAAAAAGTATGGAAGGGTGGCCATTAACTGTTGGCATATAATACATTTAAAATGACTTGAAAGTCACAATGGTGAATTTGGGATGCAGATGTATTGCTTTCTTAGTTTGTGGTTGAAAGGTTGAGGAAGAGTGTTAGATAGTATGTTGCTAAAATATATGTTATGTATGTATGCCTGTATATATGTGTTTATGTGGGTTAAATACTGTTTATGTCTGGCACTATGATCAATCTATAATGGTGTTGACAACTAATAAGATTTAAAAAAAAACAATAAATAGTATAGAGACATGGGTTTGGCCAGACCATGAAATAAGATACCAATGGCTCTGCCTTATCTGAAGATTGTCCTTAGAATAAAGACACACTCCATATCTTTATTACCCCTAATGCTTTATTACCCCTAATGCCCATGCTTGAAAGCTAATTGAAGTTGATTCTGTCATAAATAGAGGTGCTGGAATTGTATTCAAATGATCTGACATTATTTTCTTAATGTAATACATTTGTATCTCATAGTTATGAACGTTTTTGGATAATTATGTAATATGCTGTGTATATGCTTTCCCAGTGACAAAATGTGTTTTATTATATGTTTTAAATGCAAGTTTGCATGCAGTATGGTACGACACAGAAACATCCACTCCAGCCCATCTCAAAACACAAACACGTACAAAGTTCCCTCGGTCACACTGGTGAGAATGTGACAGATGGTGGGAAACCTGCAGCCTCTGGCACTGGACTGGTCTAATCTGGCTCTAGAAAAGGGCCAGATTAACAAACATGGGAATCCGTTTGGGAATAGAATCGGGCTCCTTCCAAATGGCACCTAAATGACCACCCGCTCATGGAGACCCAGATGATGGTAACTGTCGAAAGAAATACGAATGGGTGGGAAAATACAAATAAAATGACTATGCAAGTGTAGGTACAGAGGCCCATGCAGTAGGTCCATACTGTACATTCATTTTATTACACAGAATACTCACTATAATAAAGACAGTGATATATTCTCCATCCATCCATCCATCTTCTCCCGCTTATACAGAGTCGGGTCGCGGGGGCAGCAGCTCCAGCAGGGGACCCCAAACTTCCCTTTCCCGATTCCCGATTCACATTAGCAAGCTCTGACTGGGAAATCCCGAGACGTTCCCACGCCAGTGTGGATATTAGTGTGTATTCTGTGATAAAATATTCTAGTTTGGCTCATTTAGAGAGCCACTGCTTCAGAAACATAAAGGTTTTGAACATGGTTCATTTGTGTTTGAGTAGGAAAGCTCCTAATGTGCAGGAGCATTCCTACACTTTGGGAGCTACATTTTACTTTATGTACTTTAGCTGCAAGATGGCTCATGTATCCCATAATAAGACAAAATGGCTAGTTGAGTGAGTATATTAAATCATTAAATAACATGAATTGAGTTTGCCATTTTACAAAGGATATCCTTATTTCAAAATGAATTATTTGTGAAAGTTAATTACAATTACAAGTTTTGAATTTGAATTTTGAATAGTGGGAGACCAATAAAAGCCAAGGGTGACCTTATGAAATGGAGTAGCTGGGGATAGATGCTCTATATTTGTTTTCTTGAAAAGGCAAGCTGGAGATCAGCCATAATATTGCAGCCCTCCTGTTTTGTCCATAATGCCATTACAATGTGTTTGCTAATAAAGTCAATTCCACACTATTGAGATTCGAGTGCTGTTTTAAACAAGCATGGTTAACAGGAACTACAGTACAGTATGGTGCTTTTATTGGTTTGCAAATATACGCCTCTAATATACTACAACATCCTTTGCCTTTGAAATATACCACAGTTTGAACATTTTTATTGTTATGTTTGTATACTTTTATAGAGTATTCACTAACATTTAATGTTGATGAAGTATAAAAAAGTAACTGAATTGCATTTAGAATTGGCAAACATATTCAAACAGTTTTCGTTTTACTTTGTGTTTTCTGTGAAACTTTGCAAACACAAGAAAACTTTCTGAGGAGGTAGTTCTCGGCGAACACTCAGCATCATTGATGCTGGACAAAAAATGACATCTAATAATCTAATAATTTTGGAATGATTACACAAATCATTACATTGTCATGCTCAAAGCAAATGCGTTTGCCAGGAACGTTCACCTCTGATTTTTGGTTTGGTATGTTGTACTGGTAATATCTTAATTCGAAAGTCTGGCTCTATTTAAATATGCATCAAGTGCTTGTCAAAACAGTGCAACTGAGCTGATTGACTTATTCATGTAGGTTTATTATAGAGAAGCAGAGTACTAGATACATGCATTTCCTCTTAGCAAATACATTAAAGCAAAAGATAGTTGCATTATACTGTACACAGTAATCAAGCCATAAACATATCCTGTTATTAATTAATATGCATTTGTAACAATGTAATATTTAAAGCATGTAAACCTTTAATTTAGAAATAGAAATTGTAAATAGCTAGGATTTCAGTAATTGTATTACTAAACATTTGCCTTTGCCATAGATTAATGAGTTAAATAATTGTAATAATAACACTAGTTACATGAGAAGCCATATTAATCAAACAAATCAAAAGCCATGTTTCTTAAAGCATATCATAGCATATAATATCGTGGTTTGTGGCTAAATCCTCCTTAGCACACATTGGCACTTTCTATATTGGTACTAAACAGCTGTCAAAGCTCTGCTGCAGTGTTTTCTGTTCCAACTCGTCTCTTTGGCTGTCAGCGCCTGCTTAGCCGCCACATATCACAGACACATCTACAGATCACAGGACAGATACAGCTGTGACACAGGCTGACCTGCTACTGTGGCATCCATGCTCAACACTGGCTGGGGGTGGCTTATGAAAGCTACTACTAGAGCATTAAGAAAGACAGTGGATGTCGTCGTGCTTGGAATGACGCGATTCTGATGTATCCCAAGGTGTTCATATAGTGTTATTTAGCATACTGAATGGTGGATTTACACCTTATGGTGTAAATCTGGTGTGACTTTGTGGATGTTTAAGACAGTAGCATCAGTGGAAAGAGGCCTTGTGGGCTTTGTTTTACAATGCTGCGCACATCACAGCGTTACTGAAGGACTGTTGGAGAGGTACATTCTTTCAGAATAATTCAACTTTAGTTTCCTTTTCTAACAGTAGATCACTGCTTGGTAAACACACACTTGAGTTCCACTCTAGAGATGTAGGCTATCTAGACTATGTGTCTCATTGTACACCAGCTGGGTAATACACTCTCTCTCTCTCTAACACCCCCCACCCCCCCACCCCTTCCGGCTTTTGCTCATGCACTGGACTACAGTTGCGTGTGGGCTGCCCACTCACTATACAAACTGTCCTGAATAATAACTGGCTTTTCTTAACGATGTAGCGCAGGTGGCAGTGCCGTTTCTGTGATTGACAGTGCTCTGCAGCACAACTGTGAACTAAAACAATACCTGGCACACACCTTGGAGTTTGCAGCAGTGGGACTGATGCCTGGTGACACAGCAGCCTCACGAACAGGTAGCTGTAAAAACACAGCAGCGCTGGTGGAGGTCCCTCCAAGCTGTCTGTGTGTATGGATGTGGAAGATGTGCCTTTTGTGTTAGCGTCACACCTTCTGGAGCTTTACTGAAATTGTTTGTTTTGTGAAAACATATTTCCAATGTCAAGGTTATTCCAAGGTGCCTACAGCGCAGCTGGCAAAAGCAAACCATGTGCAGCAGAGAGCTGAGTGTATACCTGTACAGGCTGCCCTTAAAGTCAACCGCTTTATCAGATGATTTCCTTTATCAGTTCCTCCATCGCCGGGTGAAGATTATATTATAAATCAAGTCAGCGGTGCAGTTCTTGATTGGAGAGGATACATGCTTTCACTCCAGTGCTTTCACAACTATTTCACAATACTATAGTTTTGTGTACAGGCTCACCACATGAGACTGGACTGGTGTGTGTATATACACACATGTGTATGCGTGTATATGTAATCGACATTCAAATAGATAATTTCAACACATAATTTAATTAAAATCACTTTTGAAATATCAGTTAACAATGTTAATACAATAAATACTTTTTTGTCAGCTATAGGGAAAAACACAGTGGACATTTCATATTATCTCTAGGGAATACTCATTTTTATCAGTTGTCCATGCTGAGATGATTCCAGGGTAATGTATATTTTCTCTGAAAAGGTCATCAATACAATGACTTACATATCATATACGATCAACATAAGATCTCTATCCATCCATCTATCTTCATCCGCTTATCCAGAGTCAGGTCGCGGAGGCAGCAGCTCCAGCAGGGGACCCCAAACCTCCCTTTCCCGAGCCACATTGGAAAACTCTGACTGGGGGATCCCGAGGCGTTCCCAGG
>JAODLL010082888.1:0-14939 GCA_026546735.1 Forbesichthys agassizii
GTTGCCAGGTTTAATACAACGTAATGCAATTTGACAACAAATGTCACAAGTGACAACCCAGCACGTTTTCAAGAAAAGGTACATTTGCAAATGCAGTTGTCCCATTTAGGTGAACATATTGGAACGGTTGAAAATAAGGTTGAAATATTATGTTGATAATAATAATAATAATAATAATAATATTTCACATTTTTAAACACACAAACGAAGAAGATTTAGCTGTTACACAAAGCTATGGCTGCCAAGCCGAATTCAGCCATCATGATGACAAGATTTCTATCAAGTCCCTGTGAAATCTCTGGTGTGCATCGGGCCGTGCAGCTGGGACATGTGTGTGCCCAGACACACGGCCTGGCTAGCTGCAGAGCTAACGCTGACTAGCAGCAGGTGTTCCAACTGTCTCTTAGCCGTATGCACCCATCATTATAAATCAGGCTTTGCTGCTCCCCTGTTCATCCGCATGCCCAGAAAGAGTAACATTTACCCAGAAACAGGAGGCAGGGAGGCTCCAGCAGCTGTGTGGCTAACACCATTAACCTTCTGATGGTCTCGGACGTGAGGGAGAGCGGGGAAGACAATTGAATGGTAGAGCTGCAGATTGTAATGTGTCCCACACCACACAATCCAATAATGAAAATGGCTACCATTAAATGACGATGCTACCTGCTTTCGCATTTAGGAATAGACGATTCTTTTGTGTCATTATGTTGAGGTGGCGCGCATGCATTATAGACTGATGCCAGGTCGTTATTGAAAATACATTTGTTCTTAATTGACTTGGTGAAATAAAAGGTAAAATAGAAAAATAGAACTGGTACTGATGAAATGACTGCTACCTAGATATTTGCCAAGGGAGCCCTTAAATCAGTATAAGCCACCTGTCTACTTTCAGCACTTCCTTCTAAGTTAGGCCCTCCCAACCCACCCAGACGGCCTGCATCGCCAACTTTCTGCGTGCCAGCTCTTCGCCTGAGGCCTGATCCGAGACGCCACCCCCACCCCGCCCCACATCACCGTGTGGGTCCTGATGTTCACTGCCTCAGGGCTGAGCAGGGAGCCAGCTGAAGCTGGTCTTAGCCGGAGGGAGGGAGCATGCTTTGTGCCGGGGTACCGGCGCTTACCGCAATATTTCCCTCCTCCGCCGGTCTGGTAAATGATGAGGAACCAACTAGTGGCATCCCCTCCACCGCTCACTTATTACCAGCGCCGTGCGCTGTCTATATTGGGCCCCGCCCTTCCATCGACGTGGGCGATAATGATCCGAGGCACTCCACACAATAGTGGCTTTATTCACTTTCTCAACCCCTCCACTTACTCACTTAATGGTGCTCGCAGAAATGATTCCAACAGCTTGGCGGGCCGACACAGAGAGAGAGAGAGAGAGAGAGAGAGAGAGAGAGAGGGAGGAAGAGAGAGGGAGGAAGAGAGAGAGAGAGAGAGAGAGCAACAACACTAAATGAGTAGGATGGAATAAGAGAGAGAGAGAGAGAGAGAGAGAGAGCAACAAGACTAAATGAGTAGGAGGGAATGAGAGAGAGAAAGCCGTGGATGCTTGGCGGCTGTCGCTGGGGATTGCAGAGGGTGACATTCCTGTACTGGGGAGCATATGGCTCCTATTGTGACAGAGTAGGAACATAGTGGTGATGGTGATGGTTTGGGAAGGGGGAGGGGGGGGGGGGTTGATATGATGGGTTTAGTTGGCCTTGACAAGCCTGACAAAGGGACAGCGGAGGATGACAGATGTGTCACCCTGGCCGAGGCAGCCATCTTTCATGTAGAGCCGGGCTAGACGCATCCCGTGACGAGTTTCTGGCGCGAGTTGGGAGCTTGTTGTCACAGCTGTTTTAGAAAGCCTCCAGAATGTTCTACAGCTGCAGCTGGCCCGATTTGTTTAGATTGGGGGGGCATCACGTCACGGGGAAGCGCGTTATTGATGGATGGAGGTCAAAGGTGAAAGAGAGAATTAATAATGCAACAAGGAAGGCCATGCAAGACAACCTCCAAGCAATTGAGTAACACTCATACTAAACGCATCATGTTCTTAAAAGTGACCGAGAGATGCCTTGCTGCAGTGCCCACGGTCAACAACAATAAAGAAAATTGGAAGAGAAAAATGTGATGTAACAGCTTGTGTACCAACTTTGTGAACATGAAATATTATTTTCCAGTCTGTTCCATCTTCACCAAACGTTGTGCTATACTGTACATAAAGTACACCTCATGCTCTACACAAACAATGCTATGTCTCCCTGCTGAAAGTAACGTCGAATAGCATACACATTCCAATACAGCGCGAGAGTAAATGCACTCACACATATTGTATGGCCACAGAGCTAGAGCTAGGGATGTCTGCTTCCTACCATCAAAGCTGACACTGAGTGACAGGCTAGTATGCAGTGTAACCTCATATTTGCATTTTCAGTAATGAACTCTTTCTTTGCCCATCAATCGCTATCTTCCAAGCTCCCTGTTATCGGTTGGTTCCATGTCGAGACGGATTTTCTTCGAAAGAGGGCAGAAAGGGACTCTTAATTGGCACACAAAACCCTTCTTTGAGAATCAGCCCAAAAAGAAAATGGGCATACATTATTTATATTCCTAATAAGGCAGATGCACTAAAGCTTCCCCCTAACAAGACTGCTACTAAATAATTGCCAACTCCATTTGATAGAGTGTAGTAAAAGAAGGTTATGCGCTGGAAGTGGAAGCCAGCTGAAAATGTAATGCCATAATGATGAAACAGTCATTTTATGACAGCAGTTGAGGTCAGGAACATTACCATAGACGACTAGCATATCATTTAAAATCCATATGGCTGCATTGGTTCCTGCTTCTGTTGCTGTTGTTGATGTTGTTGTTGTTCAATGTAGCATGTTTTTACCCATAAGTGATGTAGTGGTCTTCTGAGTTAGTGTGTGGACACAGGTGTTCCACAGTTAGAAGAAAAACAAGGCAGATTATTCTGCTGTTGCTGTGCGAAACCGCAGGGAAAGAATCTGCGTACTGTCTATAGGGAGAACAATGGAACACATCCTTCCAAGACAAATAAGCCATATGCTGGCCAAAACAGTCTTTTTGACTTCAGTATGTGTCTGTGAGATAATCACACAGAAAGAAAATGGACATACAGGCCTGCTTCAAATGTCACAAGATGCTGCAGGGTTGAAATAAAAGCATTACTAAAATTTCAAGTGAAACGGGAGATAGAATGGTTTAAACCATATTGATTTTACTAGGTATTTTTAATCTTTAATAGGTTTAGCCCAAAGAAAATGGCAGACCAGGTTTCAGGGCGATTACTGTAATGACGTGTTTGTGAGGTTTCTTGGAACCAAAACACACACACACACACACACACACACACACACACACACACACACACACACACAGAAACAAACATACACCCATCTAGAAACACATTTTTCTCTAAAGCAAAGTTAATTCTGAAATGATGCTGACAAGACTGTTGACGGTGACTTTACATACTGTTACTGTCATTAAGTCATCTTGGAAGCGCATGTTTTTATTATCATGGACAAATTGATAATGGGTGCGATGAACTCAATCGAGGAGCTTCCCTATCAATATTCTCTAGCAATCTTTGAGATGTGGAGAATTTCATGCTGGCTCCCACAACAATCCCAAATCATAAGCCGCACTAGAGCAGGTTTGGCCTGGCTGTATCATTTTGCTATATTCAACTAGCAGACCGCACACTGCGGAAAGCAATTCCAGTCTTTGCGAGCGATAAAACCCACTTGTATGAAATGCGGGGGGGCATAACAAAAACAATCTAGTGGGAATCAATATGTGGCAGCAGCTTTAGATGGCTTTCAGCTGTTGACAAACCATGCATGGATGCGTGAGATTATGAGTGCATGTGCGTACTTTTGTATGTTTGGCTGACACCTCCGTTTGTCATTATCTTCCATTTTAGGAAGTGTTTTGTGTTTGTCACCCAGTAGAACAGAGCATACGTACTGGCAACTACAACTGGTTCTGTAGAAGGAGTTGTCAAATTACTCACCCATTATATTTTTACTAACAAACTGCTAAACGTGGTCAACCAAAAAAAAAAACAACAGCAGCGTGAAAAACTGAGAGGAACCGGACTGACGGAAGCAGTAAGCTATGTTGTACAACAGAGGAGAAGGCACAGGGTCAAAGCCAAAACACTACGTGGCAGAAACAAGAGCTGTCCCACTCCAAAACATGATTCTGTGGCTCATACACGTGACACGCTCCTGTATCCACCCAATAGTGTCAGCATGGGCGAAATCAACAGCTTGCGTCGCATGTGTGCGGTACTAGCATGTTATTAGCCTCGCCAACACACACACACACACACACACACGCACGCACACACCACCTGCCATTCTTCACAAGCTCCGTGATCCCTAATCTACATCCCAGCGACGGGCGCGTCTGAGGCGGGCGTGCGTCGCGCGCTACGCCCAACAAGAGAGGCTGTGTGAGTGCCACGCCGGGCCTAGCCTAGCCTGTCATGCCATATTCATACGCTCCCGGTTCCACGCGGCACAGGGGATGAATTTCCGCTCTGTTGCCACGGAAACCCCTCGCACGCAGACAACATGGCATGGCTTTCGGGGCGGGGCGGTGGGGGAAAGGTAATTTGCGAGAGAACCAATGTAGAGATGGGCAAGGGGTAGAGAGAGAGAGAGAGAGGTGGGGGGGGAAGGGGGTGAGACATGGCTTCACTTGCAGCAGTCTGCGATGGCGTTCTATACTAACGTGGGTCACTGTGTCTCCACGAGGCACACAGAAACACCTCATTCCGCCATTCATTTCATTTCCATCGCATCACCTGAAACCCATTTGCATTCCCGCTGTCATTACAGCCCCCCTCCTCTTCCCCAACGATATCACACCAGCGATGTTAATATGCAGCAGCAGCCTGCTGCATCTAAAACCACCAGACTAGTCATTATCTGTGCACCCCACCCCCCACACACACACACTGAGCGGTCTCTCCTCCAGACAAACATGATATCCTGCCCCTGGTGAGGCTACAGTAGCAGGTCCTGCCAGCCCACCCCCACCCTCTTCCCTTCAGACCCTCTGGGGAAGCCGAAGGGCCAAGACCGTATAGCCTAGTGACGTCATAGTGCCGTGTGTGTTCGGGGCCGCACTCGCTTACACACCGCGTCGTTAGGGTGCATTGCCGGCTCGTTAGGCGCCCGGTAGGTGGGCCGCTGTTCTGTTAGGTGTGTGTGTGTGTGTATGTGCGTGCGTGCGTGTGTGTGTGTGTGTGCGTGCGTGTGTGGTTGAAGGGGAGTTGAAGCAGTGTGGCGGCTTTGAGATCGAGGATCTAGGGCAAATCCTTAAGAGGTGAGCAGAGAGAAAGAGAGAGAGATGATCTGAGCTATTAGAGTGTGATAAATGACATGCTTGCCCGGGGAGGGGCAGGGCAGGAACACGAATAAGTGGGTTGTGTGTGTGTGAGTGTGTGTGTGTGGTAGGACCTGTAGCACACAGCTGTCCACTGATCCCACAGCTAATAATCCCTGCCAATGAAATCGACTTCATTACAGGAGAGCAGAAGGGCACACACACAATGTACTGCACACACACACACACACAATGTACTGTACACACACACGCGCGCGCACACACACACACATACATAATGTGAGCATCATATTAAGTTACACTTGGAGTGAACTCTAAACCTGCCTCGTATCTTAGAGGAAAACCATGGGAGGGGCATGGGCTTAATTTGCACAGGGCACGGGGTGCAGGGGGAGAGCTAGTGTTTGAGAGCACTGTGTGAGAGAGAGAGAGAGAGAGAGAGAGAGAGAGAGAGAGAGAGACAGTGACAGTGGTCATAGACTGGCTAAAGAGACAGGCAGTGTAAAACATGGTTGCCCAAAGAAGACAGGATATGTAATTACTGTGATCTAAATGAGTCTGAGTCTGAAATGCATTTCTGAACAAAGTGTAAATTATATATAACACTAAGAAAGAAACACTTTAGATCCATGGAGGATTGCTTAGGGTCTTTGTCGGGCTTTAAAGAGTTACCAGATGAAGCCAAACTTACACCATTGTTGGGTGAAAATGAAGAGTGTTGTAACCTAGCAGCGCTTTATGTAGCAGCCTGCCACAGGAAGAGGGAAATATACATCTCATAATCATCTGTATTGTTTATAAAATGCATGAGGTTTCATTTAAGAATACGGCCATGTACTACATGTTATAATGTTGGAAATGTTTTAGTTAATGTACATTTTCATCCTGTACTGCTTTGGCAATAAAATTAACTGTACTATACACTTGTCATGCCAATATAGCACAATTTGAATTAGAGAGAGAGAGAGAGAGAGAGATAACTAGTGGTGGATGCATTTTACAGTATACATGATAAAGGTAACTCTAATAGAGGCCCAGCATATATTCATTGGGGAAGAGAAGAGAGGAAGGAGAGAGTCTGCTGGGAGAGAGATGGAAGGGGGGGATGGTGACAGCATGGAGCTGAGGAGGAGAGCATCCAGAGCAGGTAGAGGGAGGGGAGGAGGTCAGGGTTAGTGTGGAGACGTGCTAGAGGCTCCTGCCAAGCTGGAGGAGCAGAGAGAGAGAGAGGGGGAGAGATAGAGAGAGAGAGGAGAAAATGAGTAGAGCACCCCACGAGACCCAGCTGTCTACCGTGTCTGAGTGTTCACATGTGTGTGTCTGTGTCTGTGCGCATGTGTCTGCCTGTGTATGTGTGTGTGTGTGTGTCTGTGTGCGTGTGTCTGTGTGTGTGAGTGTGTGCTTGTGTGTCTGCGTGAGTGTGTGTGTGTGCGTGTGTCTGTGTGTTTGTGTGTGCGTGTGTCTGTGTGCATGTGTCTGTGTGTCTGTGTGTGTGTGTGTGTGTGTGTGTGTGTGTGTGCACTGGCTGGCAGGTCTGGGATGTGGTGCCTGTTTTTTCTCCAAGGCTGAGATTAGGAGGGAAGGAAGGTGAGGAGTAGGAGGAGGAGGAGGAGGGGATCTCCAGCCAGACATCCCCCCTCAGGAGCGCTCCTAACTGGGGAGAAGGAGGGAGGCTGTGGCCCTGCCTGCTCCAACTATAGCATCCATCCATCCATCCCTCCCCGGCAGTTTGACCCGGGAGGATGACCTCCTCTACAGGCTAAGACCTCACCGTAACCATGGCTCCCTTGGGGCACACACAGGGAAGACAGTGATCCAGTTGCTGCTCTTAACAGTTGGCCATCATATATGTCTTATTCGCATTTAATTGGTGGCTATAGTTAGCCTAGGAAGCTACCCCTCCCCTCTTGGTATGGCTACGTACCCCATTAACAAACCTAGCAAAGTGAAAAATGTTACAGAATTTGAATTGAGCCAAAATAACTTCTCCAAGCTCCTGAGTGGGTGCATGCCATTATGGTTTGTATGCATTGTATATGGCCCTATAGACCAGCTGTATCGCTATGCTTAGCTTTTGGCTTCCAGGCTGGCGCCTATCAATCAGCCAATCAGAGCCTAATAGACAGGCAGTTTGGGACATTTGGCGGGAAGCCACCGCTGACATGAGTTACGGAAGCCAGGGAATATAGGAATGAACAAATAAAGCTGTCTTCCCTGACAGTGTGACAGCGAGCAGCCACCTCAGCCTGCCAGCCGGTGTGGAACTAAAAAAGGTTATTGTTTCCGCGAGAAGAAAGGCCGGGCAAAGTAATTCACTGGGAAACCAATTTCCATCACCTGCATTACAGACCACTGATGGACCGAGAGAGTAAAGAGAGCGGAAGACAGTGAGAGAAAATAGGGGGAGAGCAAGGCTGCCCACACCATTTGCACCATGGAACGCCACAAAAGAACATCTGCAGTCGATCGTGATAAACAGTTTGCCTTTCTGTCGTTTGCTGTCTGTAAAAGCCACGAGATAAAACGCTACAGACGCTGTCTGCAGCTGTAGAAACTCAATCCATAATACCATGACGTGTTGTGAGGGAAGAGGGGGGGGATGAAGAATACTCTTTTATGGGTGCAGGGTAGATGAGCGATCTCCAACACATGTTTCTTGAGGAAGAAGAACACCTTGTAAACATTCAACCAGAACGTTGCTTGAGCCAGTGGGAACTGGCCAAGCACAGTGAGATCAGCGCTTATCGCAGCGCAGACATGCTGTATTTTAGTCTGGTAATGTCGTCATTTAACATCCGCTCATTTCCAGCCAAGCTCTCCCGATCGTCCCTGTCCTCATTATCGGCCTGCGGAAATGGAGCCGGTAAATTGTGTGTGCGTGTGCGCGTATGTGTGCGCGCGCGCGTGTGTGTGTGTGTGTGTGTGTGTGCGTGAGAGTGTGTGTGACGAAGGAGAAGAATGGGAGGGGCCAGACAGGGATAGCTAAGAGAGAGGGGCTGCCAACATTTGTAGGTCAGTGTAAATGTTTAATGTTTTATGCTGATTAGTCGGCTTCTCTCTGGGGTCCAAGAGAAAATATTCTCCATCAATCTAGTTCCACACACACACACACACACACCAACCCCTCTTCACGCCAATTAAAAGGAATGAGACAAGACGTGGGAAAGTGCCATTTAAACACATAAAGTATACATCCCCAAATGCACACGTGCACACACACACACACACACACACACACACACACACACACAGACAAACCTACCCCATAGCCCTGACCTCATATAAACTTCTCACGTTGCTAGCTTTTTTCTTCTAACACCTAAAATGTAGCCAGTTCAAATAATGCCTTAATATCTGCACGCTGTTTAATATTCTGTCCAAAAACAGCAAAGGAAGGGGGCTTGTTTTGAGTGCACATAATCATTTTGCCCTGAGTTGGACGCAATAATTGAAACAGTCCGATAACAATGTCGCCTTGTTCCTGCTGAATGCACTACATCATGGGGGGTGTTTAGATAGAATGAAGTGACACAACAGGGGATTGTGATGCTTATGGGGGGAGACGGGGGGACTACATCATTTGCAAGGCTTTAGCAAAGGAAACGCATAATAGTCTGTTTATCTTATCAATTAGGGAACCATCATTTGTTTTGAAATTAGAAATGTGCTTGCCACAGGGCACAATCGCCTCATAAATAAGATATGCCACTAAATAAACCCGCAAACCAATTTATCCAATTTGCTATAAAATGGCTTACAGTTTAATTTTGCCAATAACGGGGATATACACTTGAGAAAAATTAAACAGTAAATCTCACTGTTGCCATTTATGAAACCCAACCCCCACCCAGAGGGAAGAAGTTTACGGGTAAGCGAAATCTCTCAAGAAACAGATCTGTTATTTGAGGAACGTTGTTGAGCTCTAGCATGGGAGCCGATGCACCCGTTGTTGATCAACGATCAGTTGTGACTAAATATATCTGCTTTATTCCGAACGTCACTGGAGACTCAGTGGGAACCCGGACAATAATGGCTTACATGCTGCCTCCCACACTCCACTTGGGCTGTGATTTTCATTAAAAGCACAAGTATTATGCTCTCACAGTGCAAACATAACCACCATATGTTCTGTCGCAATTCCCAGTGGTTCCAGCGCAGGGCGATAAGTCGGCATGACAGCCAGAGACATGTCAGTAACTGAATCCATCACTGTCGCCGTGGTAATTGGTAGTGTAAGAAGAAGAGGAAAAAAAGCACACTGAGTGGGATGAGACTTGATGATGAATAAACATCAAACACACCCACGCGGTGGCACGCGCACAAACACACCATTACATTACTATTAAGGCACAAAAAAACATGTTGCTTCTCGTCATTTCCAGGCTCTGTCTGGTGGAGGTGTGGAAAAACAACAACATGTTGATAGTGCCTTAACGAGAGTGGGCTGCCTGACAAGAGGCATGCAGTGGTCTGTCAAGCAGGTGTGGCCTGGATTCACACACAGCCCTTATCTCAGTGGGCCACTGGGTCAGTGGCTGCTCAGAGTGAGAGGAGCTGTGTGTGGCTGTAATGTGTGGATGGATGCATTGGGGGGAACAGGGGTCTGCATCCAGGCCAAGGCAGTGTGGGGCACCGCTGGAGCTCAGGGAGTGAAGCGGGTGGGGGCAGAGGGGAAAGAGGAGGAGGGCGGGTTCTGGATCTGGCCTGTGTGTGTGGCCCTACACACACACACAAACACACACATGCACGCACCATCTGCACACGAACACACGCTCGCATACTTACACCAGATGGAAACACTACTTACACCATACCCACGTTCACATGCATCAGCGTGCACACACACACACACGTGCACACAGTCACACACATCCCTACTCTCCAGTCCTCTGGTTATGGAGCAGGGGCGACCATGGGTGAAAGAGATGATATTACCATAACCTAGATATTCTAACCCGTACGCCATCCCCTATTGGCTTACAGGGTTACAATAGAGAGCTCAGCCCCTGGCAGCACGCAAGGCGGAGAGACAAGTCGATGCATTAGTGGTCCAACTGATACATGAAATATGAATGTGCATGATAAGCAAGCTGTCTTTAATTAGTCCGACGTTTTAATTATGCGAGCTCATCTTTGTTTTTAAACTGCCTCAATGCCTATTGCCATTTGTCCTTTCAAATATAACATGCAAGTTGTAACTGCTTTATATTTTAAGCGACCATATCTTTTTTTCTACTTCTACTTGTGTGTTGTTAGGCTTAGCTTGGAAATCAGGTGTGTATAAAGGGTTATATTCGATTTTGGGCTGTCTATGGTATATTGAATGGTTTAAGCAGAAGCAACAGACCAACAGAGGATCAATACTCCAGCTCTCCTTAGGGCATTATCCCCCTCTAGTGGCCAGGTTTGTCCTAGCAGCTGGTGGATTTGGTAATTACAAATGAATTTGAGATAGTTCCCTGGCATTTCGAGATTTTCTTGATGTATCATCCACTATGTTAATGCTTAGAGCCTTAAGTTGGTAATGTACACCAAATATGATATATGATGGATGGAAGTACAATATGTTTTAGTCAGTTAATTTTCCCTCCAACTTTACAGTGAACACAGTCAGATGGACTCTGGTAGAAAATGCATGGGTCATGAAAACATGCAGATGGACAAACAGAATCGATACAAAAAAAAAATGGGATGCTCACAATGACAGCATACTGTATTTAATAAACATCTGGCTGTGGTATATGGGAAATATTCCAGTGGTTTATTATTGCTGTTACCCAAATCAAACCATTAATCATCTTAACCATATCAAACTAAATAACAGTGTTTGTCTTGTAGGTTCATGCATTTATATCCTCACACAACCACACTTTGTTTTTAAAAATAAGTATTTATCAATGGACCAGCCAATGCTGTTTTAAGGTTTGAGTATGCAGTTTGTCTTCATACTGTCATCTGGTGTATTCTTTTGGGGAGGTTACAATGTATGCGTTCCACGATGCAGTTAGCGGCCATAAGATGGCAGCAGAACAAAAGACTAGTTTTTGTTAATGCTCCCTACAAAAACTTGACCATCTGCTCTTTCACAGTATCACAAAACTCAAACTCAAGTATTGCTAATCTTGCTAAGATCTGTCATTCACAAATACAGTATACCCTATACAGAGAGGTTTTTAAACTGTCTGTCTTACCATAGCTGCAAATATCTGAAAGTTAGTTGCCCTGTCTGCTATGTACTGGGCAAATATTGTCATAAC
This sequence comes from Forbesichthys agassizii, assembly GCA_026546735.1. Classification (NCBI taxonomy): domain Eukaryota; kingdom Metazoa; phylum Chordata; class Actinopteri; order Percopsiformes; family Amblyopsidae; genus Forbesichthys; species Forbesichthys agassizii. The sequence goes on from JAODLL010082888.1 coordinate 11,628, forward strand.
AGAGTAAAACAGGTGTACAGAAACTAGATCTGTACTGTAAACTGTGTACTTAGGCCCATATAAAGTTGTTTAAGGTATGTTGACTTGACAACAGTTTTTATCAATGAACATTGCTAGCTGACAGCTACCAATACGATAAAATGATGCAGACAAATAGGGTTTAGGGGACCAAAAGAAAATGTCTGAACCACCACAATGTTTTCCAGTCAAGTTGCTGTGTCTTAATGTGCCACAGAGCCTATTGGACTAGCTAGGTGTGGTGTGTTGAGACTGCAGCGTGAAAGCCGGTCAAGGTAGAACATACAATTTTCCACCTGAATTAACCAGCCAATTATGCCGTCAAAAGAACTAGCGTGGAGTCAATTTAGAAGGTTCTTTGTAGACAGTGAGTTTAGTTCGGTTAACTTATAAAGAAAGGCCTTGGCTACAAGAATGTTGGAGTTGAAAAAGACTGAACACAGATTAATGATTTAACCACTTAAAACCATGTTTTAGTTTAGTCCTTCATGGCACTGATTGTTACATCTTCATTTATTTGCATTTAGAGCAAATTAACATAAAGTCTAATTTAATACATTTCTGATAGTTATTCACAGATACATAAAGTAGATTATGTCCTTTTGCTCCAACATTTTCACTGTTTTCAGTTTTGGAGAGGATCCAAAGATCATCCAAATTACACTTTCCAATAAAAATAATTTATACAACCATCTATTTAATAAAATAGATGAGAAAAAGTTAAGAGAAAAATAAAATTGATACGTATAGTCATGTTGTATCTATGCTACATATGTGTGTGTACTCAGATTATACTGTACTGTATTGTTTTAATGGAAACTCTAATATTGTCCTCGTTCAATTGTATTACTGTAATATAAATGAGACATAGGTTCAGTGACAGCTCCTGGCGAATATCTCAAGGTGGGCAATTGTTTTGGTGACCCATTCAATAGGTATCTAGGCATCTAAGTAAATCATTCTGGAGAAAGCTTTTCGATCAAAACAAAATCACCTCTCTCTTCAATGCCATAGCGTGCTCCCTCAGAAGCCAATCACAAGCTTTAAAATCATTTAAAATGCTAGGATATTGTTGTGCTGTGTGATCTGCACAACTTTGGGTGTGTTACTATTTACAGAGCCAGGGCTGTGTAGAAACAGCTGCTTTTTTCAGCACAAAGAAAAGGCAGCTAGCAGACCATTAAGATATTTGGTGAATTTGAAAGTGCTTACAATCACTTACTATACCTTTAAGTCAGCTAGTTAATTTGGCATTGTCACATTGCATTGTAGCCTACAATTTTTTTTATTTTCTAATGTAGCAATAGCCTACCTATAGCCTACCCCCTAGATGGCAACATGCAGAGGTCTGCTTTAGAATTGTAATAAATGTCTTCAGTAATGACATTGGCTAACAGGCTACAAAACACTAAAGGCTGAAAACACATTAATTTAAAATCATCTGGTTCAGTTGTCATGTTTTTTTAGGTGCTGCAAAACCAATCTCGATCACTTTAAATTTTACAGTAGAATATGGCAAAAACGTGTTTTCCCTTGATTCAATTGAATGCAAAATATATTGACAATTGGCGTCTGTTCAGATATTCTTAAGAATGGTTATGGAAAAGCACAAATGCATGAACGCACTAACTTACTTTGGAAGTAACATCGACGGAACAGATGAGAAACGTGCAGTTGAACCATTCTAGGTTATGTTGTTGCCTAGACAACTCACATCACTGTCAGGCAGTGATATCTTTCTGGCGATATCTACACACGTTGTGCATGACGTAAACATGTTAGTGCAAACACTCCTGGAAGCCCTTGAGAATGCATTGCAGTGCCTACATTTTGGAAAAAGTTGTTTTAACATGAACATGTATATGAGAGCAATCAGGACGATTTTCAGCCATACTAAAATCGCTCCAAAATGGGCGGGAAGCTAAGATCTCCACAGAACGTTGGACACTAGATTAAGACATTTAGAGGCAGGACAGTCACGTTACACTGTCATAACATTTTAAATTCCCTCCTCTCCCTTTTTAATTTTGGTAGTGCATCGCTCAATCTCCATAAGGAAAGAAACATCCCTGCATAGGTTGTTTAAGGTATAGTCAGCTAATATACTTTCCAAATTCAATCAATATCTCCTTGCATTTAGCTATTTTATCATTCTTTGTGCATGTTGAAAAAATAATTTTATACTTCTACACAGCCCTGGCTCCGTACATAGTAACATAAAGAAAGTGGCAAACACTGCTCACACCAACAAAGCCTTAGTACTACGCTTGGCTTCACAATGCATTTCCATGTGTGAGACGGCACAGCGGAGGACCGCGGAGCAATACTGTTTTGATTTTAACTCGAAGTTAGCAAGCACTCACGAGAATGACTGACCATGCCTTTAATATTCACACCTATTTGAGGTTATACTTACATGCCAACTATATAGTGTGATATCATTGTTGAATAACCACTTGAGTACATATAACAATACATGGAGATGACACCGCAATATGCATTTCAACACAAGGAACATGGAACAAATATACAGTTTATTGCTCTCTTTTGCCCTGCTGCAAGTCTGACATACGTTAGTAGACGCATTAGCCAGCTGTGATTAGCTTCTTATCGCAGAGGGAGCTGAGGTATGGCCTTGAGCTAAGGTTTGTTTTCTCTGGGACTGACATTTTGGATATCTCCATAGCCTGACTCCTGGGGCTGCCAGAGAGAAGAGACATGGAGGAAGGCAGACTGCACTAAAGGGGACACACTAGGGAATGCTGGTGAGGTACTGTTAGCCAGACAGTGTGGAGTTACAACTAGACCTGCTGTATACAACACCAGCCTGTGAGTCTCCTAGATATAACACAAGGATTGGAATGGATTCATTTTGGACCCACCTCATAAGACAACTAAATGTTTTACAGGTTTGAAGGAATATTGACTTAGTTACAGTAGTTTCCTGGATTTCTATGTTTTTCCCCAACCATCTCTTTATATTATACTGTAAAATATACAACCAAACACATCATTTTGAAAGGTAATTCAATTCAGACATTATAGACTACAACCTCAAATATTAAACAAAATGGTTATACACACTTCAGCTGCCTAAACAAGTTTATGATGATACTGTATATGTGTTGCTAAAATTAATTCAATCCAGTCAGGGAAAGACGTAGGCCTAATTACAGTATAAGCATTGCATTTACACTGAACACTATCCTCCAACAGGCCTGGAGGGGGCCTGGGAATATGCCCTTCCGGTCTACATGTGCTTTGTGGATCTGGAGAAGGCTTATGACCGGGTCC
>JAODLL010082889.1:0-14938 GCA_026546735.1 Forbesichthys agassizii
TCTATTGTTGTGACTTAGATGAAGTTCAGAGCACATTTTATGACCAATTCATGCAAAACTCCACGTAATCCCAAGGGATTCACATACTTTTTCTTGCAACTGTATATATACATATATACACACACACAGACAGAGTACACAAGTTGTGAACCATATTTAAATCCCTGGAGCTTGAGCTGTCAAATTAGTGATTAGAAAATTAGATCTAGACCCACAACAGTATGTATACGTGTGTGTGATACCCAGCAGGAGATCACATTCACACTAGTGCGCCTGTCAAAGTGGCTGGTTCATTGTAGGCTGACATTAAACAACAAACACAACCACAAGACACAATTAGCCTGCATTTGGCCTGTAGGTGGGACACATTTCCTTCACTTACTCATCAACATCTGTGTCTTATCCGCTATTCCCAGGCAGCAAAGCGGGTGATACTTCTGTCTGGGACCCCTGCCATGTCCAGACCCTCAGAGCTCTACACCCAGATCCTTGCCGTCAGACCTAACCTGTTTCCACGATATCACGAGTTTGGGACTCGCTATTGTGCTGCCAAACAGGTAGCTTTAACTCTATTGGAGTGTGTGGACGTCAGGGCCCGTTTGGCAGTAAAGGTGTGATTGGCTGGGATTCTAAGGTTTTACTCCTGCTTTCTTAATCTTTCATCAACACCCTGTATTCAATGGTGCGCTGAAGGAGGAACAGCCTATGTACATGCCGGTAGTACAGATAATTTTTCATAAGATAACTGTCAAACACTGTAGGATTATCAGAATTTATTTTTGTTAGGTTTTGTGTTCTGCTTAATAACTGGACTGCTGTTCTTAGTTCAATGGTTTTTGTATGTGTGTATGTGTGTGTATATATATATATGTATGTGTGTATATATATGTATATGTATATATATATATGTATGTATATGTATATATATATATGTATATATATATATATGTATGTGTGTATATGTATGTGTGTATATGTATGTGTGTATATGTATGTGTGTATATGTATATATGTATGTGTGTATATATATGTATATATGTATGTGTGTATATATATGTATATGTATGTGTGTATATATATGTATATGTGTATATGTATGTGTGTATATATATGTATATGTGTATATGTATGTGTGTATGTATGTATGTATATATATATATGTATATATACACACACACACACACACACACCCCTTCAGGGGCATGAAGTGACCCCCCCCCACTCCCCATATTGTTTATAATCTGCTTTACCTTCCGTCCAGACTCCTTTCCTCCACATACACTTAAGATGAGACACACATACACACACATACAGTATATTTAATTATTTGTTTGTTTTTATTTAACCTAAGCCATTTAAAAACATTTAAAAATTCACTGAATGTATTTCCATTCAGTGGCGATGGTGAATGCTGGGCACTGCTTGCGTCAGGGATAAAAGGCTCCTTTTTAAACAAAAGCCAACGTCTTTTATCCTCTTCCTCCCCCTCTCATCACCTCCTGGTGCCTAGCTGCCCTGGGGTTGGGACTACTCCGACTCATCCAACCTCGTGGAGCTGAAGCTGGTGCTGGAGGAGAGTCTGATGCTGCGTCGCCTCAAGTCTGAGGTCCTCTCCCAGCTGCCCTCCAAGCAGCGCAAGGTCGTCACGGTGACCGTAGATGGAGTGAACTCCCATGTTAAAGCAGCCCTCTCTGCAGCAGCCAGGGAGCTGGCCAAAGTCCATCCCAATGTAAAGTATTAGCATTTTAGTTTAATATGAAATACACAACATGTTATAATTTTCTTATAACAACCAGCTTGGAAGTGGCTTCTCAATATGGATGTTATAAAATCAAGGAGGATTTAAACATGCGTTCTAGTCCGGTACTGTATTTATGTCAAGATGTGATCATTTATATTGATTAGTCGTGGAAAGGCCACTGTTCACCTGCACACATTTCTTTTTTCTAATTTGTCTCAGTGCATGGCAGTTATAATGGGTTCATACATTCCATGTGTGCCGGTGTAGCCGACCTTGTCTTGTACGTTATCACACTGCTTTTACCAGCACTGGCAATCTCATCAAACCATCAAACAGAATGTCCTGACGGTGCTTATCTAGTGCTGTTTATTATCTCTCCCATCAGAAGATGAAAGAGAAAGAGGCCCTCCTCGTCTTCTATAACCGCACGGCCGAGGCCAAGATGCAGGCCATTACGTAAGTCCCAACTTTGTAATGGGGCTGTGTGTTGCACAGAATACTGGTGGTGAGTGAACAGGCCTGCATTCTGGAAGGGAGGAACTGGCCTTCACAGTATAACATGTTTGGGAATGTCTCGAGCTAATCCGGTGCTCTGTTGTTTTGGACGGTGCCCAGGGAATATATCGCGGACATGCTGGAATGCGGCAGGGAAAAGTTCCTGGTGTTTGCCCATCACAAGTGCGTCTTGGACAACATCACTGGTGAACTGGAAAAGAAGGTGATTTATTTGCGTTTGGGATGGTGGGCTATTGCATTCAGCAGTAGAGTTCAGTGTTTTTAGGTGGTCTCACTGTAGCCTGCCATCTACTTTTTCTAATATATAACACACGTCCCTCTAAAGTCTAGTTAAATGTCTGTCCAGAACGTGATTTACATCCGCATCGATGGGACCACCCCTTCAGCTGAGCGGCAGCAGCTGTGTGAGAAGTTCCAGTACTCTACTCAGAGCTGTGTGGCAGTGTTGTCCATCACTGCAGCCAACATGGGGCTTACCTTTCACTCTGCTAACCTGGTGGTGTTTGCTGAGCTCTTCTGGAACCCGGGGGTAAGAGGCCGGAATCTACTGAAATGTCATAAACCCATAACAAAATCATAGTCTAATTTATTTCTGGTTGAACGTGTTCTGTTATGCACTGTGTTGGTATTAGGTTTCGGGATTTTGGTTGCTGGTAGCAGTACTTTGTTTTGAACTTTGGATAAAGAAAAAGCTCAACTTTAAAGCTACAGTAATTGGTAGACATTGAAAGCCTTGCTCCGGCTATTTAAATCGGCTGGGGTTGGGTCTCCAAGTGTACTGTATAAACAAAGTGAGGGAGCACTCAAATAGACTTGATATAGCCGTTGCTCTTTACATATTTTATCATAGCGTTGACTGTTTAGCATCTTTACTCTACTAAATGATTAAAATATTGCCTATATTTAATTTAATATTTAACTGATTGTGTCGTCTCTCAACTCTCTATTAAGCTGGTTGTAGCAACATACCCTTTGTTCAATGTCATAGACATGATTGATGCATGTTTTTTTGTTTTTTATATATTAAGCTAAGGAAGCTATTCAGTAAAGGAGTTTAGTCCAACTTTTAGAGATTAGCATATAAATGCAATGTGCTGTTAAGTGACAAGCTAAACGGTGCTGTTGCAGATTCTTATTCAAGCGGAGGACCGAGTCCACCGCATCGGACAGACCAGCAATGTAGACATTCACTACCTGGTGGCAAAAGGGACGGCTGACGACCACCTGTGGTATGTGTAATTTGAGGGGAGATTCCCTGCATTCTCTCGTCTGTCAAGCCTACCGCCCATCAATTCAAGCCAAGGCTTTATGTGCATTTATTTACTACCGTGCCTTGTTTCCAGCAGCACTGTATTTCATGTACCTTTTGTGCATTCCCAATAAATATGCAGCTGTCTTCTATCAGCTACTGGGGGTCATCTTGTGAAAAGTCACTGTAGTTCATTGTGCATTTTTTGAACGACCCTAATTCTGAAGAAGAAAAAAAAATCAGACATTATGGAAAATGCTAATAAAATCAAAAATTGAGTGATTTGTAGATAACTACTCACCCTGCCCGGCGCCCGTACAATATATTGGAAACACTATACCACACATTTTATTTGATGTGTTACCTTATACATTTAATTATTTTCTTTTGCGATTAAATCTGATGATTGCATCATGTTCCAAAAATGTGTGATCCAGATGCAGAGATCTTTTCCAGAGGCACCTGTGCTTTTTCCAATAGGACAGCACAAGTGCATGAGTGTGTGAGTGCTAGATTGGCCTGCCTGCAGTCCCTGACCTGTAGTTGATTGAATGTGGTGCATTATGAAGCTGAAAATATGTAAATATGTAAAATATGCACTTGAGGACCTGAGTAATGGAAGAATGGGCGGAAATTATACTTGCTACACTTCACAAATTACTGTTGTCAGGGCCCTAACACGTAATACTTAACACTATTAAAAAGGTAAAGTGTTGTTATACAGTTGTAAACACACAACTGTTGGGGGTCATCAGAAAGAGTGTTTATTAAAAACCAATTAAATTCTCGAGGTAAGGTGTAAATAAAATGTGATATGTTACAGAGCAACCAGAATGTACAAATCACTGCGTTTTGTTTCAATTAGTGTTTCCATACTGTTCCAACTCCTTTTTTATACATTTTTTTTTATTTACATGATTTCTTTTCTTGTATTTTGTTTTTGTTGATTTAGGCCAATGATCCAGAGTAAAATGACTGTCTTGCAGCAGGTGGGGCTTTCTGAGACAAACCTCTCAGACAACGCAGTAAATGTCAGCTTCCACTCCAAGGTGAGTACTATAATTACATTGACAGCATTCATTCTTTGTTTTTTAAATGCTTTCATAACACGACCTTACCCGTGATGCCACACATAATACATATGCATTTGTTTATTTAATGCCAAGTGGAACTGAAGATATATGTATTTTTATGTTTTAATGGTGACTTTCATTTTCAGGATTCTCAGCAGAGGACCATCACGGAAATGTTTGAGAGGTCATTCTCTGCAGACCATGACATAGATGAAGCCCTTCTGCTAGAGGCTGTGAATGACTGGGAGGAGAATAACAAAGAAAGCACATCAGGTCACCACAATGGCAGCACATAGTAGCAAAATGGGCAGCATCAAAGGCTGTTTCAGTAAATGACTAATTTACTGGAAAGCCTATATTGTTTGAGAACGTCTATAAATGCAGTTTGTTTAGTAATTTGTTTGCTTGACACAATCACTGTTTTTATTTCTCCTTGATTTTCCCTTATTATCTATTTATCATGACTGGGGTGGCCTTAAAACCCTTTCTTTAATTTTGTATGTAAATAGTCTTTTTTGTCCTAATAAATATATGAATCTAACATCAATTCAGTTCAAATGCTTTTAGAGGCTTTTACAACTCATAACATGGTTTCTATGGTGACAATCGTTAATATAAATCAATACATTTGCTTGCTATTAACGTAATATCCCCAAAACATGACAAAAAAATAAAATAATTTGCACTCAAAAAGTAGACATGTAGGGACATGGATAAACTATTTTATTAAGAACTTCTATTTAGCTTTTGAGCAGATTCTGATCAACCTGGTGCTAATTTTTTCATACCTGGATGTAATTTCTGTGACCAGGGCTGCCTCTTCATTATTTCTAATTCTGGATGGAAATAGCTGGTTGTTTCCAAAGAATTTTGGCACAATATCTTTTAGTAATCACCATTAACCAGGCAGTTATCAGGCCATTAAATCCCTAGCAACACAAGTAATTTCACGGATTTGCGCAGAGGAAACCTCCAGTGAAAGAGGTCACCGACACAAAAGAAAATAAATGGAGGATTTGGGTTCAACAGGAGAGGGTCATATATAAAAACAACCTGAAAATGGAGTAACTGACAGTTCCAAGACATTTCATGGCCTTGAATATATCTCCACTGTTTATATTTTAAAACTGACATTTTAAATAAAAAGAGGTCCACTCTCAGAAACAGCTCATGGCATTTTAATGTAGAAACGATAGAAGGGAATAAGGTAGAAGGTGAGCATTTAGTATTCTGTGTGTGGAGTCTCTCTCTGTGGGCTGCAAGGGTTTATGTCCAGTGGCATCTGCTCCCCTGTAAAACAAATACGGACACAATAGTTGTAGGGTGGTCCCCACTACTGGATAAAGGCCCAGGTTTGCCCTGTGGCCGTGCATGTGTTTCTGTATCTGTGCAAGTTGCTTAGCCTGGAGCCTTTACCGTACCTGCTCCGGGAGTGCCGGGAGACATCTGTTCAATCTCAGATCTTGACGTTCCTCTATCCATGGCATCTGTGGAACTGTCTTGCTCTTTTCCTGAGGAGGGTGAATTAATAATGAATTGCATTTCCATTAAACAGAACACTCGGAGAAGTGTATTTCATAGGGACTTATAGAAGCCTGTATAAATCAAGTCAACGTTTTAGATACCAAAGAGATCAATCTCTCCTTTGCTGGTGGTGAAGCCTGTGTCTGAGCACATGTCGCCGAAGATTAGTTGTATCTTCTCCTCTGCGTGTTGCTGACTGGAGGAGCCATGAACTGAATTGTGGAGAAGGTCTGAAGCAAAGCGGGCCCTCAGCGAGCCCGGTGCTGTCTCCCTAGCTCGTCTGGGATCAGAGGGGCCTATCATGGCCCGCCACTCCTCCACTGCATTCTCTTTGGCCAAGACCAGCATCGCGCAAGGCCCACTATAAAACATACAGTACACAGTGTCTCAAAACGGGTGTAGGCTCCGTGCCCCTGCTCCCAGGTTCCCAATCAGCACTCGGGTTTGGTTGATCGCAGCTTTCTTCTATGCTTTCATATGTTGCTGTCTCCTTAAGGTGACACTAGGACGCGCAAGTGGTTGCCAACACCTGTGGCTTGGTCTATAAAGAAAGGTCATCTTCCACCTTCCCCTCCTGTCTGGTGCAGCTTTTCATTTCTGTTCTCGTCCACAGACCAACTACCTGCAAATAGCTTTATCACATGACACCCCTCTCACAGCCACTCCTACTGTATAATGAAGACATTAAATATTAGTTATATTATGTATTACGGTGAGCTTATTATTATTATTATTAGAGCAACTCCCGCCATTACTTAACCCCGGTAAGTTTAAATGATGTAAGTAAAGAAGTGTTCTATCTATCATTCATTTGAGAGGGTCTTAATCTGTTCCTACAATCATGTGTCCATCTGACCGTAATGCCGAGTGACAGCCAAGCTAGTCTGACACAGACACCCAGCTGCACCGATTGTGTTTGCACAGTTGTGCAATAGCCCACATTACAACCTACATGTGTGTCAGTGGGATGAGAGTAATATCGAGATGGACTCTGTTGCTGCTTGCCTAACGCCACCTTGTTTCTAAGATGCTCGTTTTCAGTGCAATCTTTTAACAGTAAACCGTAACAAATGTTGCACAAACAAATAGGGGCAGGCCCACTGTGGTTCATTAGCTCTGCATCCAGGGATGTACTGACCCACACATGAACTCTACAAGCTCGCTGAAGAAGGCTTTGCCTCTGTGCTCTTTATAGAGTTCCTCAGCTATTTCGCTGGACAAAACTGTCTCCTTCAGTTGTGTTACAGAGAAGCCCCCGGCACGAATTTCTTCCAGAATCTCATCTGTCAGGAGGGAGATGGAATAACAACACATTTGTCATGACACTGCTCTACATGATTCATTTTTCATACACAAAAGCGTTTTGTCAGCTCGTGTAACGCTAACATTTTGTAAATTGTAAAAAAAAATACAGTAAAAAAAAAAAAAGAACTAGATGTGCAGCATGACTGTAAGCAACCTCTGTGTTCCTCCAAGGCGTCAGGTTTGATGACAGCCAGTGTCTGCTCCTTGGGGAAGAAGAAGCTGATCTCTCGCTCTGCCTCCTCTGGGCTCGCGCTGCCATGCAGCTGGTTGATTGGCTCGTTCTCCACAGTAAACTGGGCTCGTAGACTGATGGGTTGAACAGGAGCACTGTGTGAGCATCACCAAATGTGTCTGAAGCGCACAACCTATAATTATCTCTCAGACGGGATCACAGGCAGAATCCACAATTTATTCGATACGAATCCAGTATTCATGCTGAGCAGAGGCTTGGAAGCAGAGCGGAGGAGCAGATCACAAACAATAGCCCCCCATCTCTGCTCTTCTATAGTGATATTAAATTACTGTGCAGAGAGAGCGACTACTTTGGTTGTCAGAACAACGCGATGACTCACCAACCCGGATCATCTTCTTTGGCCCTGGTGACGTCAGGATGGCCGAGGATGCTCCTCCAGTGGTGGACAGCTCCGCTCCTGGCTAGAACCAGAGCCAGTACAGGCCCCCTGCCAATGCATGTAATGCATACTAGGTTATTTACCACAATATACATCCACACGGTGATTGCCGGTTAATATATTAAATACACTTTTTTTTCCCAAACTACATTTTGGGGTCCATTGTACCTCAACTTGCATCCAAGATGCTGACCAAAGGGTTGCTGTTTCAACAGCTTGCATTATACACTGCAAAAACTATATCTAACTCAGTGTAATGAGCTTGTTTATACATTTAAAATCTAGTTGAACTTGTTCTAATATAAATGGCGTATCTTGTGACTTAAAAGAAAAGTGCACTTATTTAAAAAATCTTTTTTTCTAACTTATTTTTAGAAATATTTTAAGAAATCAAGTGAATTTCATTTACAGCCAAATGTGCTTGTTTGCATACAAGTTTATAACGAATATGCACTTAAGGCATTTTTGCAGTGTATCTTGTGAAAACTAACTATTGAGTGCTTAGATTAGCATTATAGAGGAATAAGTATGTTTTGAGGAACAATGGAACTGAATGGAGGGCTGCTGCCTTAAATACATCAACTAAATGGTACATTTCAACCTGAAAGTCAGCATAACGCGACTTTCACTGAGGTGAGTCAATGCCTCTTGAACATAACAACAATGCATGTTGAACACAACTGCAAGGGCCTTTCTACCCGGTCATGTTTTGCACAAGGTCAGGAAAGTAGTCCTCTTCGACGTGCTCATAGTAAAACTGTCTCAGCTGGTCCTCGGTCAACACCACGTCTTTCTGGAGAGCCACGGTGAAGCCCGACTCGCGGATGCGTGCCAGGATCTCCTCTGTACAACAACACTTGATTTGTTAACAATTGTGATAACTGTAATGTTGCCCTGGTAACCGATTATAGTCCCTCTTTTGATATAAATTAAAAAAGAGTAGTTCACAAAATAAGAAGCTTGATAGCTCTTTAAGTTATACTGGTGACACATGATTTTGTAGTAGTAGTAAATTGAAATATGATTTGTATGTATTGGTCTTAACATTATATTTGTATTAAAGGAGCCCCTGTCATCTTGATATGAGTTCTAGTGTATAGTTATGCGTTTTTATGCGCTCATGCTTGGCACAGGCCCGACCTCTGCATTCCCTGGCAATGCCGGGCCGGACGAGCGCCAGCGTTCTCTCCACGCGCTCTTCCTCTGCATCCTGCTCCGCTAGCGAGGCCACTCCAAAGCTGGGGAAGAAGAAGGCCAGCTCCCTGCCGGCCTGGTCCACGTCCTCACTGCCGTGCAAGCCGTTGAGCTGCGCACGTGTGCCGTACTGTGCCCGCAGACTGCAGGGGGGAGAGAGAGAGAGAGAGAGAGAGAGAGAGAGAGAGAGAGAGAGAGGGAGAGAGGGAGAGGGAGAGTGAGTGAGAGCAGATGGTGGCGCGGTCGGGCAGATTGTTTGGGCGTGTCTGATGGAGCAGGTTAGATTGTGTCTGCGTGTGCACAACTTGCAGCTTGGTAGGGAATGTTGCTGATAATGCCCCACAGAGCCGTACTGAGACCCCATAACGATGTCATTGTATGTAAACGTACACACACTGTCATTGTGAATGTATACAGGCTTCACAGTGCATAAGCTTGGTGTGTGTGAGCATGGTGGGGGTGTGCCATTGCGACCCACAGACCTCTCTGGTCTGTCTCTCTTGGCTTCCTCTACGTCTGTGGGGCCAATGAACTGGCGCCACGCTGAGACAACGTTGGCAGATCCGTCTACCTGAGACAGGACCAGGATGTGGGAGGTGCCACTAGACATGTTCTGCACCAGTTCCTCAAAGCCTTCCTGCTGACCACAGGCACATAAGCACACACAAGTACATGCAATCTATCAACACCATAATATACCAGCATACATGCAGTGGTCTGGGTGTGGCGGTGAAAGGTTCAGGTTAATAATTGTACTCATTGTAAGTCACTGTAAGGATAAAAACCTCTGCTAAATGACCCAAAGTGTGTATGCTGTATACCCTTATAACCCTAAAGGGTTATTATTTTCATCTGTGCTCTCAATCAAAACATATAGCCCACACACACACACACAAAGAAAAAAGAAAACAGCTCCTTACAGAACAAATATATTTGGAGCATCATTGTTGCACTGGTGTATAGCTCCACCTTCAGGACTTGGTCCTATTATAACGATTATAAGCCAAAGTTCAAACGGCTTCCTTAAAAAGCAATTTGTTTAGTCACCAGGTCTCTTTTCTGCTTTAAGTATACCAGTAAAATTATATTTTTAAAATTATTTAAAAAAAATATATATATATATATATATATATATATAATGTTTTCTGAAAAGGTTTGTTTTTACGTAATCTTTCTATCATAACAATGCTTCTTAATTTATAACAGGAGATTGGAAAATGGAAAATATACACTATATATACAACATAACATGTTTTTTTCTATTCTATTCTGTACTGCACTATTTGACACCATACAGTACCTCTGCTTCCTTGTGCTGGTAAAACGCTTGCACCTCAAACTCAGTCATCATACGCTCCTCGTGTGCCAGGATCTTGAAGCCAGCATCTTGAATCTACCCAGAGGAATGAGGTTTACACAGTACTGTATGTCACCCGAGGACAGAGGCAGCTTGATGAGCAAGAGGCCTTGGAAAGGCCCTGGGATGTCCGTGTTTTCCGGTACCTTCATTATAATCTCATTTGCCTTGCCGTGAGCAACAGCATCTGGTTTGATGATGGCCACTGTGTATGATTTACTGGCTGGAGCTGCAGGATACAGGATGAGGAAAGGGAAAGAAAGGAAGGAGAGAATGAGGGAGAGATACAGAGGGAGGGAGAGAGAGGGAGAGATACAGAGGGAGGGAGAGAGAGGGAGAGATACAGAGGAAGGGAGAGATACAGAGGGAGGGAGAGGGAGGGAGAGATACAGAGGGAGGGAGAGAGTGGGAGAGAGTGGGAGAGTGGTGACAATACAGAGGTTCACAATAACAGAGGAACTGACAACGTGAACGCAGGGCATGCTGAAGTTGACAGTACCGAGAAGGCTTTCCTCGTCCTGGCGCTTCTCGTTGCCTTTATCCTCCTCTTCCTCATCATACACCAGACCTTCATCTCTGACCTGCCACGCACAGAACAGCTGAAATAGTGATGTTACATCCAAAAACGTCTGCTGCTGTGTGTGTGTATAATGTGCATTTATAAACGATGTGCTGTGCGCACACAAAGGTGCCTGTGAATGTGCGTGTTACCACTTTACGCCCGCTTCCTTGTTCAACCACAACCTTCTCTTTGGCTAGTTCTTCTAAAATCATCTTCTGAAGGAGAGGAGCGTTGGCCCCTCGCAGCACAGCAACCAGTTCTCCTCCCTGCTCACACAGAACACGCAGGTGGCTTACTAACCTGCTGCTAACATGTTCCTGCAGTGGCTATAATGGGAGGAATCACACACGTACACACACATGCACACACTCACGCACACACACACACGGAAGTACACATACAAAAGAAAAACACAAACCCCATAAAACAGGAATGTGGGCTCACAGTTTCCACAATACTTCTGTAGAGCTTCAATGCTGTCTGCTTCAGCCTACACACAGACACACATGCAAGACACACAATAATGTAATTCGCAAGGTTTTTATTATTCATGTCAATATTAACTTCAATTTGTATTGATAGCGGGGACTTACAGTGACAAAATGTAAGAGGTTATCACGGAGTTCATTATTTATTTTCCTGAGCAGACTAACAACAGCTCGGCAAGGGCCACACCATTTTTGGTAAACATCGACAACTAGATGGCAAAGGGGGAAACAAAGTGAGAATTTATTTTACTGCATCCAGCTGCACCATCTACTCTGCAGTTCTCACAATGACCACGGTGTGGAAGCAGCATACAATAAATTGCAATCACAAAGAGCGCCCTTTAACAAATAATTTCTCTATAAGTTCCTAACTAATTGGCATTTTCTTTAATGGTCTACCTGTTAATCCTTTTGTTGCAAGCATATCATCCCATTGCTCTTGGTTTGTAACAGATGTCTGAATAAAACAGTGGTAAGTTAGTTAATTTATATGGATCTAATAATGAAGAACACACACTTTCCTGTCCTAACCTAATATAACGCTGTAATATTCAACGACCAACCTGCAGGCTTGGTTCTTTCTTCTTGTTAGCCATTTGAGACCTATTTTATCCCTAGGGATTATATTCTCGAAATGCTCTTATTAGGCTACGAGCTTGTTTTCCTTTCTGACTGCCTAGCAACGCTCAGGATTCACAAGGTCTGGAACACATTCCGGTTCACATGAACTCACAATATTTACCGCTGTAGCATTCTCTGTCCTAATTTCAGTTAGGGAATAAAATATGTTTATAGAAAGACTGCTTAAGCTACTTGAGGCCGCGACCGCGCTATGCGGTTGATAATGAGAGAATGGCTAGACTAATTTAAGAAAATACATTTCAGTAGCATCCTCCAGGGGACGCTGCATGTAAGCAATTATTTTTGGAAGAGCAGTAGGTACAAACTTTTGAAATTGTTAAAGCTACCTATTATTAATTCCAGTAGTTAATTGCCGCAAACCAAATAATATTGTAGGTCTACATTACCGTGTCATATTTCCTTACTCAAATGTCTGTAGTGTGAAGATGCTTCCAGTTTCAGACTCATCTGAGCCCGTCTCACCCATTTTTTGATACAACCCATATAATGTAATTTTCAGTATATGTTATAAATGCTGCAAGCCACTGAAGGCTACTGTAGGGGTCAGCAGTGGCAGCTCTCAGAGTCAGGTGTGTGTAGAGTGGGTTACTTAGACATGCTCCACCTGCGATTGTTGAGATCACCCTGGTTTTGTCTACAGCGCACTACTGGTTTGCTTTCACTGACGCAGTTTTAACACATTTTGCGACATTTGTGTTTCATCTCTGACATTATAGGCCTGTGGAATAGGCCTGCTGCTCCATATGAATGTCACTGATGTGCTGCTCTATAGAAGAATACATTGCACAATTACTGTACAAGTGTAATTTAGAAGGACAAACAAATGGAACAGAAAATTGATAAGGAAAGAAATGTCACTGAAACGACCCCACCAAATTATTTATCAAATTTGCTATTTGGTGTGTCGCCCCCTTCCCCCTCCACCATGCATTTGTGCTTTGGAGCTCATTGCTTAGCCAGCTAGGAATGAGAATCACCTCCTCTCCATCATCGACGTTGTGACAGGGTTGTGACCACCAGATGACAGTGTCTTCAACCCCAGAAATATGATTCATAAAGCGTGTATAATTTAGAGTCCGTGTGACACTTTTCATCAGTGGGATTAATGGAAATAATGACTGCACAGTGATTATCTTTGTTGTATCAAGTCAATGCAAGCTGCTGTTTTGATGCACTAGTGAGGTATATTTGATTCTAATGGTGTGCGTTTTGTCTTTTGGTGCATGTGATTGGCAGAATTGTTTCCCATTAGTTGTTTATAGATGGATGCGTTCCAGCACGTTGCAGTCTAATTGCACTGCCTGATACCATGAAGTGATACAATGTGAGGTTCATTCCTTGTGTTACTATGCCATTGTTTGAAACTGGGGTAGGTGAATTATTCAATACTGTAACTGTCACTTCTTGTACATTATGATAAGAGCAATGTGTTTACTCACCAAATCAATATGGAGTTCATTGTGTTTTGATCAGAGTTTGCTGTCTATTCCCATACTACTCTGTGTTAGACCTGTGACACAATTATTGGTCTATTAATCCTTAGGTTCCTTACATTTTTAGTAGTGTTGTTGTTTTTGATTCATTCTTTTATAACGATTACAGATCTTTTTCATATGTCAATTGAAGAAAAAGAAAAATTACTATAAATTATGTTATTACTGAAAATCAAAAATAGTAACATGATGACATTATTCGTATTGGAACAATAATCAAAAAACGTTTGACAATCCAGTAAAATATGTTTTGATTCTGCAGGATGTAAAGGTTTCTGGGGGCCATTTGTTGAACAGACTTAGCTCTATGCCTGAAGTTAGTTACCATACTTATGGCAGAGGTTACCATGGCAGCATACAGAGCATCCACCAGTTTCTTAGCAGGCTTGCTCTCCCTATGGGGACATGAGGAAACATTTATCATCTTTCCTGGTGTATTGCTTGGTAATCTGCTACTGCTGTTAAATACGCTCCAGGAGATATGGCAGTGCTGAAGATGATTTGCCATTAGTGAGTGAGCTTCTTTGCTGCACTGCCATCATCATTTTCTGTACACTATATATCTGTATTGTTTAGAGCTGCAGTGACTGGGCAATTTCTTAAAGTTGCACTGTTTTATAATTTAGGAAATGCCTTTTGTTTTAACTGGTGGTGCTTTTCTTTATACATCCAACTTTAATAATATGCCCAAAATCTATCAGCAGCTTTCTTAAAAAGGCATGTTGAATACCATTGAATGTTGCCTAATCACAGCATTATAAACATTAGGCTACATCATGCTACTATTTCAGTGGACTAAATTGGTTTTTAATGTTATTTTGCCCAAATGGTGCTTCAGTAAGCATACAGTTTAAATGTTTCCTGCTATTGACACAGCCTCTTGCTCCTTCTGTGCGATTACAACAGCCACACCCATGGGACTGGGCGTTCACATGATAGAAAGCTCTTCATGAAATCCTGGCACAGTGCAACACTGTGGAGACCGAATGTGCGATGGTTTCAGCTTTAATAGTGAATGGAAGCTTTAGTGCATGTGTGTTCATGAGTGTGTGTGTGTGTGTGTGTGTGTGTGTGTGTGTGTGTGTGTGTGTGTGTGTGTGAGAGAGAGAGAGAGACAGAGAGAGAGAGAGAGAGAGAGAGAGAGAGATAGAGAGTGAGAGAG
>JAODLL010082890.1:0-14937 GCA_026546735.1 Forbesichthys agassizii
ACCCCCGTACCCTACCCAGAGCCACCAGGCGTCAGGACCACCCCACCCCCGTACCCTACCCAGAGCCACCAGGCGTCAGGACAACCCCACCCCCGTACCCTACCCAGAGCCACCAGGCGTCAGAACCACCGCACCCCCGTACCCTACCCAGAGCCACCAGGCGTCAGGACCACCCCACCCCCGTACCCTACCCAGAGCCACCAGGCGTCGGGTCAGCTCGATGGCCCGGGGCAGGTCTCCCATCTGGTAGACGGAGTAGCTGAGGTAGTCCAGGACGTCAGCCTTGGAGACGTCCGCCTCTTCCCCGGCATCCAGCTGCCTCAAGGCTTGCTGCATCCACAGGACGGCGTGGTAGTAGTCGTTGTCGTTGTAGGCCGTCTTCCCCATGTCGTAGCAGTCGTCCACCGTCAGCAGGGCGTTGGTGTGGACGCCTGCAAGGACACGCGCACGTGCACAAAGACACATGCACACACACATGCACATACAAACAGAGGGATTTATGATTCAGTAAAGTGACTCTATAAGACGTTCTGCCACTAAATGTCACACTAAACACACCAGCATCTCACACCAAAACAAATGCTCCTTGGGCCCCACACACACAAACACACGCGCACACTCACATGTGCACACACATATACATGCACGCATCATGCTTGCCTATGTAAACAAAGAACATAGGAAGGACAGAGTGAGTGTGATGTCATTCTCTGCACAGGACAATGTTATTCCACTAAATCTTTACATAGCAAATGGTTATTCACTGCTATATTCATATATAAAATATAACATATACTGTAGTACCTTTAAATTGAATGAAAGGGGTTTCTGTGTGACAAACACGCACACTTCTACCTTAGAGCCAGCAGTAGCCTGGTCATGTTCACACATCACTCTTTCAAAAACGTGTTTGGTTCCATGTTGCTATAATAAGATACAGTGGGCAGGTACAGATATGTTCAGATACGTTCAGATACGCTCAGGTACAGGGAAACAAATCCAGGGCCGGAGGCTTTGCTGGTGTATCTCAGCGGCGATGCATAGACGCATAGTTTTGTGACAAGAGAGACAAATACGGTCGACTTTATCCTGTCGGCAGGCCTGTACACACCTCCCTCTTGCTTTTACAACTAGATGTTATTTACATTTTACACTCACTCGCTTTGCAAAGAGGTCGGTGTTGTGGTATTCTCTGTCCCTCTAGCATTACTCACACACGCACACACACACACACCTGGCAGCTTTCCTTTAGAGAAGCTCTCTGAGTCTAGTTTGTATGTGTCCTGCAGACGCATCAGAGCCTTGGCAGCCCCTCTCTCGTCCTCCTCGTCTGGGAAGAACTGCCTGTGGATTGACATGTTGGAGATGAACCCTGGAAGAAAGACTCTAAGTTAATGGCAGTGTCCAGTCCACCTTCATCTTTTAGCTGTTGCCAAGGCAATTGTACTGCACACATGCACGTACAATGTACTGCACCTAAGGTACATAATGTCTTCTGTAACATTGCATTGTCTGGATGTATTTGCTCATACACATGCTACGCTATTGTTCAATCAACTAGATCCAGATTAACACATATTCCACTGTAACTAGTGCCAGGGATGCACCCATTGATCGAAAGGAGATTGTAATCGGATGATTTCCACAAAAAATATGAGATTGCCGAAAGTCTGATTTTCCTTTCTAGTGGCCGATACAGAAAACCGATTTGTTGTCAATTAAATGGCTCTCAATTCAGCATTCATTTAGCCTTTTCTTGGTTTCATGCATTTACCTGGACTAAAAATGTATCTTAAACTCTTGAATAATATACCAACTCTGCATATTAAAAGTATAAAATCAGTATTGGATCGGTCAATTTTTTAGACCAAAAATCAACAATTGGCCCAAAAACAAAAGTCAATAAAGTCAACAGATCAGAGCATCACTACCTAGTACTATGTACTCATTTGGAAAGCTAACATTCTGATATTGACATGTTCTGTCTATGGGATGTGGACATACCGTGTTCCCAAAGTGAGCATGGCATAACAAGTAAGAGCGGTGTGTGCTCCTCACAAGACCTCCAAGTCTACTTCTTACTGCTCTACTGTCAATCACCTCCCTCGTCATGCCCACCGCTATATGTCCGACCGTACAAACAGCTTAGTGTCTGCACACTACAAGCACGCACTCACATACGTGGAAACACGTGCAAACACTAGTGCAGATGCACCCGTACTTGTGTGTACTAAATCCTCAATACTATCTGTAAACACACTCAGGCCTGTGTAGACATAGCAGGCCGTATAACTGGGCCTCCAAACGTCCGTGGCCAAATCACACATGAGAGAAGCAGCAGCTGCACTGTTAATGTGTGTGGTGCTTCCAAGCAACAGCAATATCCCCTCTCTCAGACACACACACACACACACACACACACACACACACCTCCCTACCGTCCGAGGGGTCCTGAAGCACCAGGCTCTCCAGCCTGGACCAGTCCGTGTTGAGCCTCTTCATCAGCTTGTAGGCATTGACTGGGTGGGCCAGGAAGCCTTCTGGGTCAGAGGTGGACAATCTGGTCAGGGCATCCAGCTTGTTTGCCCAGCTGAAAGACAACCCACTACTGCTCAGGTCAAGCATATATTGGCTGCTGAGTGGCCGAGAAGACTGGTGCCTGACTGGTGTTTGCCCGCTAAACAACTGCTGCATGCGATTACTAAATGACTTGGTGAACGAGGAACAGTCCAGAAGCTGTTTCATGTAGTCTACAGTATGCATGCCTTGTGTTATACAGTGTCTGTGATTACACCAGAACAGAGCTATTGGCTGTGACATAGGGATGACTAACATGCTGTCGGAAGAACAAAAGACAAAAGAGGAACCTAAGTAGGGTTCCCGCTATTTGTTTCCACGACCGAAAAAAAATTAGAAGTGTAGGCTAATGCACAATCCCTGAAGTCCACAACACACGGTAGCACTGGTGGACTACTTGCAAAACTAGTATGTGACTTGAGGTGTGTTCACAGCATATCCACAACGTAACAGAGCAGCCTATTCAAAACCACCATAAACTACCATTTCAACATTAATATAATCCTGAATGATCCTGTTAATGTTATCTGTTTTTGGGGAGCTCAGATATATAGCTTAGTTGTTTATTTGCAGCAAAAGGAAAATAGGAGAATGTTCAAATAATTTTCTGTGATACGATTTTACAGCACATTTGACTTTTTCTCTCATTATCCATGTCCTTGCCAGTCGTGACAGATTTCCAGCTTGCCCAAGATACATGGGAACCCTGAAAAGCCTTTAGCGACATTTTGGAACATACCTTTTCACCTCAGCTAACTTGTACTCCTCAGCTGATATGTAGTCCTTCAGAGACTGGATCAGCTCCTTCTCTGTGTAGATCAGGTCTGTCATTTGGCCTGTACAGTAATGGGGATAGAGGCATTTAAACTGAAAGAACTACTGTACTTCTTACTGACTCAACCTACCTAGAAAGTAAAACATGAAAATAAGTTAATTGAATAACTACCTCAGAGACGTAATTGTGTTGCAGGATGTTTTCCATATGTAGGTAATTGACAAACTGAAAAAGCTGGCTTGCTGGCCACGGTGTTTCAAATTAATAGACTCCTGTTAAATGTGCAGTAGCACATAACAGGAGCAGCCACACTTATTATGAGAGCCAGCCAGCCACTATAAACTTGTCAAAGCGTGTTGTGAAAAGACAAAGATAGTCGGAGAAAGAATTCGTCCAACTTGCCTGCAAAAGAAGTGGTTAAGAAAGTTTGACAGAGAGTCGATTGTGCTTTGGTTTAATGGCCCATTTAATCTATTTACGGCGAAAGTGCTTTAACTCAGATTTCTGAGGCTATGATTGTATAGTATTACTGAGCTAACCACACTGGAGATGCAAGGCTTGAGGAGGGGCGCTATGTGTACTATTGCTGTAGTGTGCTACACCAAACATTTCCATGGAAACGCTAAACCATACTGAACTAACTCACAGTGGTTGCCAAAGAGCACTAACAGTCAGTCCACAGTGCTGTTGTGCTGTCCATTTGGCTAAACAAAATAAATCACTGCCTTTAAAGTAATCCCATTAGCTAATGAACTTATCGGAGCTGAAATAAATGCTATAGTTACAGTTTTTTATACTGTGCAAATAACAGGCAGGTTATGTCATTTAGGAGAACTCCACACATCGAAGCGCATTATGAAGAAAAACGTAGTAGGCCTACTACAGCTTTGTTGATGTGAGCGGTTTGCGCCAATTTGTTTATGTTCCTATTTGCTAGTGATGGGTCTATGAGCCGGCTCCTTTAAGTGAACGATGAGAGTCAGTATAATAATAATACTAATAATACTAATAATTAGATAATAACATACTCCATGAAACTCGTGGCTTAAAAAAATAATTCATATTCATAAATAAAAGGAAATACTGTAATTCAATTAATGTTGTTACGTTTGGAGCGTTCCAAACTAATTGTAACTGAGAGTGTGCTTATTTTAGAGACATATAACACTTGATGATAGCTATTACAGAAATGTACAAATATCACTTGTGTATAGCTATTACAGAAATGCTTTTAGAAGCCATTATATGAAAGTGTATTGCCCTTAGGGTTCTAAGGGTTAATGGTAAACAGAATAATAGTCTATCTTTTATCTGTTGGGACTGGGTGCGGGAGCTGTTGGAAGGTGTTGGATTCCCTTGCTTCCATTCATAGCAGGCTATAGTTGTGAGTTTTGTTCTCTGTTCACGCCCACGGGTATTTGATAGCAGGTACTTGCACTTAACTTGTGTCGCTAAGTATTAACTGCACGTGCTCAGCACATGAACCTGCTCTCGTCTTTGGTGTATTCTGACAACAGTAGGATAGGCATAGAGCCATATCAGTAGAAAGCTAGAACGTCTACTTTCAAGTTAATTCACTAACTGAAAGGCCATTGGCATTACAACAATCACCGTGCATGTCAAAATCTGATGTTTTAATAGCAAAAACAATGTAAAAGAATGGTAGGCAATCTTGGAAATAATATGGTTAGGCTATTTTAAGTGATACACTTGCACTCATACCAATCATAAAATTGTTTAATTATGCTAATTATGCTGAATTAAAAAAGCCAGAAGTGGTAGAAAATGAATAGCGGTTTGAGAACCAAAATCTCTTAATGCTGAACCGAGTCTAAAGAGCTGGCTCACCAAAAAGAGCCGGAATGCCAATCACTACGATTTACGGAGCCAGGGCTGTGAATAAATATGATATTATCTTTTCAACACTCACAGAGAACAGTAAGATAGTGACATGCGAGGAGATATTTGGTGAATTTGACTAAATGTGTATTAGCTTACAATTAGCTTGCAATAGATGACTTTACCTTTAATTGAACACTAACATAATACAGTTTATTTAACTAAGAAGTCTCAAAAGCACCCTAGCCAAGACAGGCAGCAGAATAATTACCAATGTTTCAGACACACAGTAATTTACAATGAAAATAAATAATTACAGAATTAGAACATTAATAATTATTCAATATTTGTCACAATTTGTCAGCATCAGGGATCAAACAAGGGTCATGTGAATCACTCAAAACATCTACAGCCAGATATGCCTGCCTTCAAGTAATTTACTTTAAATGCATAACGTAATTTTGAAACTGATTCCTATTCAGAACAGACTTGAGGATATATAGTATGAATAAATGCTATTTACATACTTAATTAGAATAACAGAAATATTTTTACTGGGCTTTATTTGAGTTCAAGGTTTCTGGTTTCCTTGGTTGAGGAAATGCTGGACACTTCCTCTTCATAAGACATTCATCCAGTACATTCAGCAAAAGACATGCATTCCTGGTTTTTAAACGACTCTATATTTAGAACCGTGGGCATTTAATCAGTGCTTCCTACAATGAGCGAGCAGTACAATATTTTAGGCATCATTACTGCAATCCTCGAGTACCTCACGGCCTGATAATGTTTTAGGTACGTTCCCATTCAGTACGACTGCATATGATCAATATATTAGGTTGTAAAAAGTATGTTCTTAGCAGACCGTTATGAAGGAACAGCTGTGCCTACCGATGGAGGTGAAGACTTCTGCACGTGTACCCAGGATGCAGCAGATCACAGCCCAGGGCGCCAGAGAAAGTAGCATCCTCATTCTGGCCTCCTCCCTGTAATCACAACCATAATGACATCATGTCAGGACAGAGCCGTTCATCCCTTTAAATCCCATTTCCTTACTGACATAGTAAAACGATAGCCCTGCATCTTCAGCAAGCTTTAATGGAGACAGACAGCAGCAGACACAATTCATTAAGAACCCCCCCCCCCACCCACGCAGAAACATGTAAATGTAAGCAATTGCACTTTAAATAAATACACCTTCAGCACAATGGGAATCTGTTGTCATGGGCTTTGTGTATGTGCAGCTGTTATGATAGGGTTGCTTAGGTTGTCCAACAGTGTTGCAACATAGTTTCCAGTGAGCTCTTCCTTCTTAATGAACAACCAGAGCTTCTGGTTAACAAATTGCCATGGCTTATGTCAAACCTTAATGTTGAGGGAAAGAATAAATAGCAAAATAGCAAGCTATAGGCCTACTATGGCGGTAGACATGCAGTTTACCAGATCTGTCAGAATATATTTTATATGTATTAAGAATGTCAGAAGATATTTGTAAGCATACCACTACACATATTACAGCACCACTCTTGGATTCCTGGAGACAATTTATTCCCCTCGGCTTGAAACACTTCACTGAGACACTCCCATTTTTTCTTTCCTTTCTAATCTTTAAACGTTACTCACCAGGTGCATATGACTAATAATACCTAATGAATAGGCCTAATACTTCAACATATAAATTGCATTGCACAAAACCCACATCCTGTAAGAAACACCGGTCCCAAAAACAAACACATTACTTGTATTTTGAGTACAATTTCCCTTTGCTGTAGGTTTTGCAGTTCAGGTTCTCTTTGTGTGTTGTACAGAGACTTTAGACATAAAACATCTGCATGGCATAGGCCTACAATGTGACTAGAGCCATGTGCTGTTTGATGAACTGCACATGCGGTGAGTGCTGGTTTCCATTGTTGTTCTATTGTAATGTTGCCACGACTTCATAACAGCAAATCGCTGTCCAATCAAAATACTAGTATTGAAGGGAACATGTGCTGTGCAGGGGACTTGGCTCGGGTAAAGAGCCCGCACCAGAGCTAAGGCCAAGGAAAAGAGCACAATTACATCACAGAGTTAGAGGAACCGAAGTGCAACAACGTATGGTATCACATTGAGTTATTAATAGAGGCTTAGGCACAATATCTGAAGAGAAAAGAACAGTGTTACGTTTAGGTCACATATATTGATATCCAAAAGTGTGTACGGTAGAATGAGGTGTAAAAAAACAAAAATCTTCCAGATCCACACAAACACCAGCAACCCATTTCAAT
This sequence comes from Forbesichthys agassizii, assembly GCA_026546735.1. NCBI lineage: Eukaryota > Metazoa > Chordata > Actinopteri > Percopsiformes > Amblyopsidae > Forbesichthys > Forbesichthys agassizii. Next base: position 7,459 of record JAODLL010082890.1, read on the forward strand.
TGAGCAACGTACTGACTGACATACAGTAACAAAAAGGACATTTGGGATGTGAGATTTAAGGTGTTGTGTCCATAAACTTCCATAATAATCTTTATCCATAATCAATTTAGACTGCATAAATTGGAGATGATTTGTTTATTCTGACTTTGAGTAAACAGTTAAACCTTCCAGCCAATGCGTGTTATGATTAACCTACTGTATCTACAGTACGTAACATGCCAAGCTATTTTTCATGATGAGTTTCAGCAATCATCTCTTAAAAAGAAGGAATCAAGATGGAGTATCTGCTGCTATAACACAGTATACTGTAATCTATGTCCAGAGAATAGGAGGGATGCAGGGTCAGATAGCTTATGTAAACAGAACATGGAAAATACAACTCATCCTCCTTATCTATCTGATTCTGATCAGGACAGATGTAGGTATGAGGTACTGTAGTAGATATACTGTTACGTACTTACTGAACTCATTTCAAACAAACGCTATTTAGACCTCATTTTACAAATGACAAATGGACAAAGGGAGCAAACAACCAGAAAACTACGTAAGGATGTGAACATACAGCAGGTCCCTGTGAATTCAGACTAGATTCTCAGAAATACCAGGATTACCAGTGAGTAAGAAGAAGCATATTGTCCTCTAAATACTCACCATATCAGAATTAACTAGTCTGTTTGTGAAGGCCTTTTTGATACATGTAACACTAACAAAGAAATCATAATTTTATGAAGGCATTTCTGTCAAATGGCTGATGATGCGGATAATGTAATCTAAAGATACATTGTAATGGGTAGTTGTACTTGGATGCAAAGATAGTTGTACATCTGTTATCAGTATTTTTAATGTAATTTGAATTTTTTCTTTGAAATCATCCAATAACTGAGGGCCATGTACATCTACAGTATGACTCATTGCATTCCCTGGCACTGCTTTTAGGACTCAAGCCTTTTCATTTTGCAACATTATTCTGTATGGTTTTATTTGTCTGACTGCAAAAACAGGAAATGTTTTCACAGCAGATTTAATATTCACCAAATGTTCTGACCTATCCATCTGCTTGTTGGAAAGCGATAGCTGACAGCAGGTCCGTGGAATAAAACATGGCAGGTCAAAACCACAGCTGTATGGGGTCTGACTTGGGAAAATATCATGTCCAAACTTTAACTAACTTTATGTCTGAGAACAGGGTTAAATGTGTATACTAAAGTCATTTTAGATGTGCAGTTTTTTGTGCAGTAGTATTTAAAATAATTAGTAGAAAATGTATTTTATTATTGCCAGACCGCGCATAGCGTGACCGGACAATATGAGCAAATGTCAACAAGAAAAACTGTTGGTGGGCCACATATTTTCGGCAATTATTTACATGAGCGTCTATGATAGCGAAACAACGAGAGAATCTACCCTGCAGCTTGGTTAATGTTCAATGTGTCAAGTCAATGGCAAAGGTTTTCTATATAATTATCGGACGCCACTAATTCCACGTCTCTGGCAAATGGGCTTTTACACAACAAAATAGTAGTCACGCCCATATGTGTCTAGTTTGCAATGCAGTGTTCTATACCTGAAATTACATTGGTTAGACAAAGTATAGACAAAAACACAAACAAATACAAGTAAAGTTGGGTAGACTACTGGCAACAAATTCCAGGTATTCCTACCGGCATGGGTTCAAATGTGACTGCTGCAAATGTGACTGTACCATTCCCAACCATTATCCTCACTATCAGGTGCACACACATGTAGTCACTCAGACTAATTTCATCAGTTGATTATTAGGTCTGGACTACTACAATACATTTACAAACAGGCGATGTCATGATGTCTTTGCTGTGGAACAGTTAATAATAACACATTTACAGTAATATATTAACTTGATTTGTATTGTGGTTATACAGTATATTGAACAAATGTATAGTGGTCAAGGGTGCAATCCCCACAAGGACCACTTGGGGACAGTTGGTGGGCCGCATTTGGCCTTCGGGCTGCTAATTGAATAGGCCTGCAGTAAAGTATCTAGACAGTAGGTGGCAGTCATGCACCATGTAGACAGTAGATGGCGGTAATGCCCCAATAGCGTTGAATCCCAGCTTCTGTGGAGTTTCACGGAAGAACCTTGCATGATAAACAATTGGCTCATGCCTGCAACCGGCTGAACTCGGCTTGCCTAGTTTTTACCATACTTGTTTTTAATTGACTGAATGAGAAAACATCCCATCAACCTCAATCAATCAAACATCTTATACTTGTACTTTTACCATAACACCATTGACACCATTGACACCTTGGCCACCGCGAGGCAACACTGAGCTGAAGGGGTATTAGTAGATAAACTATATCAGTGGATAAGCAACATTAGACATGACCAGATAGGAATTTATTATAGAAGCCATTTGTAAGATGACCCCCCCTACGCCCCAAAACACCAATACCATAATACTATGTTTTACGGTCACAACTACACAATACCAAAGGCTGCAGGCTTATCGTCCACCCCTACATAATACGGTATGCACACGTTATTGCTCTACTCATAGTAAGAAAGAAATAATCATACATAATAGTAATTCTTTGAAAAGGGCTTAATTTAAAACATAAAGAGGCAATGGGATTCCGAGAAGCTATCATTCGCACTTGTTATGATTTAGAATCGCCAGGAACAGGTTAAATATTTATACACTCACTGACACCTTGGAAAATGTATCGGGTGTTCTCTTCCTTTCTTTGCTCCGAGAAGGTCAGTGTTGTTTTTAATAAATCACATGGGTGTCAAGCTAAGTGCACACACGCACACATTACACCATAGGTCTACATCTTCATACATTTGAGTCTTGTAGTTGAAAAAATAAAATCAAAGATGACAACCCAGAATTCATTCTGCCATAAGAGCAAAGCCGTACATGTCACTGTATGATGCAATGACTTTGGTTGATTTCATCCTTACAACCTCCATCTGGCAATGAACACATCATCCAAATGTGGTGTCCAGGCTCAGCAGAAAGTCATTCATTTCTGATCTCTGTAGGTAGTTCTGTAAGTCGGTTTAGTAGTTTCAACTTCAAGACATGTATTAACATAAGAGACATGCAAGCACAAGCAAGCATTCTAAAACCTATGTTATAGCTTGCATAAGTAAGATGTAGCATGTGCAGATGTGCACATTTCACATTACATGCGCATATTATAGACTCTTGAATAAGCAAGCATTCGTGTGATGTGCATACCTTCAAGCATGTACTGACGCAACAAATAACTTATACAAAAGGCACATAGGCCTAATGGTATGCAAACCCTTTAACAAAATATGATGCTTCAGACACACATGATCACACAAATAAAATTGAGCATTTAAGTATCCAGGTCAATGTGGTAGTTGATATCTTTTACTTGCATAAAGTTCCAGCCACCTGATAAACGGCCATTGCACAACACCTTCCAACACATTCCTCAATGGTGCTAGGCTACACATGCACCTCCCGTTTATTTTTGTAGTAGGATACTTATTTTAATCGATGAATGACAGACACACTTTGGCCTTGCTGGCCAGACATCACGCGTGTCTGTATTTTACTGTGGTAGCCTATGTGTTTTCCAGATGGACCACAATGCATTTGACGTCACGCGTACAGAAGTTTCTAGAAATTCCCAATTCCTGATGTTCTGTAGACTACACACAAATTAAATAGGTGTATTGCCTGGTTTCCTTTAAAACAACGGTTCCTCGCCACTTTATTTAGGGCTGTATGTGAAGTGTGCTGCCGTATATAGCCTCCGTGAAGATGTGAAGATAGGCTACCTATTTACAAGTTACAGCACACTTAAAACTTTCGCGATACTACACTGTTGTCTACAGAACATACAAGAAACACTGACAAGGTGAAAACGAAAATATGCCGTTGACTTCATGTCATCATAGTCTACTCGTAGACCTACTGTATGTTCTAACAACGTTTGTCCACTAAAGCATTGTGAACCAGTTGTTAAGGCAACCAGCAGCTTACAGTACATACAGCATGTTCGGACTGCAATAGTGGAACATGCAGCACACGCAAAATACATCGTTTGAAATAGGGCGGATTCGATCTGTCCTTACCTTCTGTTTCGATTGTTGAGCTTGATACAGTGTCACAGTTCACTATTAACGTAAATATGTGCGGGCACCCTGGGAGTAAAGAGGACTTAACTAAATAAATTTCCACTTCGCTGCCACGTACAGAACCTCCTCTCACATCGGAACACATTACCTCTTTTACCTACGAAATGCGCAACCACATTAATTGTCTCGCGTATAGACTGTGTACTTTAACATGTTGGTAGATTATCCAAATAGAGAGGTAAATAAAATATATAGATACATGTAGATAGGCCTACAGTTCTAACGAATGCCTACAGTTCTAGGCCTACATAGCATACTTGTTTGATTTTTTGTTTTTATTAAGTTGCCGAATTCATACTTGTTTTCCAGTTAATATTGCTCATGGTCAAATTAGGCAAAATTTGAGCAGTTATGTCTAATTCGATTGTTAGGCCTGGGATTTATCATACGGATTAATAATATACCTAGAAGGCTGTTTGTTAGCATTATTATTCTAAGATTTAAAAGAAATGATAGGCTTTCATATGCTATCCTGCCACATTTCCTGTTTCCAAATAAAAATTGTGTTTCATTTTTGCATTTTTTTCCGACTTTACTAAGAGAAAGGAGTATGGCAGTGATGGGTAATGTTAGAGGTCTCCCCTTTTACAATACTTACGGTAAAGTCAACCATGCTATCTGTCACGTTTACATTTCGGTTCGCCGATTCCAGCTCAGCAAACAACTGCATAAAAAAATCGGTATAGGTCTACACATCTTTCCACGTATAGCCTCTCTATCGGACACTATGAAGTTAGTTAGTAAAAAAGAATCGGATGAAACACGCTTGCAGAATGTGTGTCTCAACACTGGCTTATTTGTTTGGAAAACACAAGACACTTTGAACTTTAATTTGTTACACTAAACAAAATATAACCTAAACTGAGTTTTTCCTACCCATATTTAGCAAGTCGAAGTAAAATATATCAATGTACACAAAATTGTTTTTTGTTCGTTAATTAGTGATTTTACTAATCTTTGTCAATATAATTAATCTACCTGACCGATGCAGCATATCAATATGTTTAATAATCAGCATGATTATTGCACAGGCATGCTTTATTTAGATTGGTCACAATAAAATTACACAAATGTTTTATTTTGAGAAATTACAATTATTTATTTCTCACTAATGTTTCTCAAATCAAATCAAATTATGTCTATTTCACATAGGGCTGCAGATGTGAATTGTTTTGGGGATTACTTGCAGGTCTTGCCTTATGCTGGTCCACTCTTCAATGCCTGTGTGAAGTTGCTGGATATTGGAAGGAATTGGAACACAGTTGTCCACATGGTCTGCAGTTATGAGGCTGGTTGGATGTAATTATCTGAAACAACATTGGAGACTGTTTATGGTAGTGAGATGAACACTTAACTCATGGGCAGCAGCTCTAGACAGTCATGCAGTCATCATGCCAGTTGCACGCTTCCTAAAAATGTTAGTCTATATGGAGTAACACAATTAGATTCACAAACAACACTTATGGATTTGCAAATATTTTGGAATAGCAAAATTATTTATTTGCCTAACCACATTTATGTGTTTGGGGAAGCTCAAGGCAATGTTTAGTTGTTATTAGAAGAAAAAAAAATATTCGTATGTTATCTTCCTTATTCTGGTTCATCTTCCGCATCCAGTAACCCACACAACTTTGCTGTATCCATTCATTCACCTAATCCAGCTACTGTACATCGGTCTTGGATCAATGGAGTCAGGGGGTTTCAGGTCAGTGTTGTGAATAAATTTCACCAGTAGATGTCGCTATAAACCCACACTGTTGTCTAACTGTGGCGTTGCGTTGAAAAAGTGATGTCACAGACACAGTATTTAGGAGTTGCTGGGTTCAAAAGGTTAACCTCCGCACAACTCCCTATATCTCCATCAGGTAAATATAATTCTACTCCCCACCCCAGCTGGCCTTAGCTATGACAAAATTCAATAAAATAACAGCACCTCTCCATGGCACCATACAAAGTATTCAACTAATCCATAAAAATAAAAACACTTTTCCAGGCAGTAAGTCCTGATTCACTCAAGTCGACCAACATGGGAGAGGCCTGCATATCCTTAGCTGTTACCCTAAGTTTTTTCTAATTGTTATTATCTATAATATTTGTGCTTGAGTTATATTTTGTCAGGGATGAAGCAGGCAGGGTGGACCCAAAAGCACGACACTCAGGTATTCTTGGCAATGTGTTTTAATGAAAGGAACAAAACAGGGCTAACATCAAACAATAATCCGACAAACACTACAGAACACACTAGATTTTACATACAGGATCACAAGACAGACCATTGGGCACATACAACGAGGGGCGGGTGAAATCATTGACAATTAACATGGGCAAGACCAGGAACACAGGGGAAACACAGACTGGAACACATGGGAGAAAACATGGAGGTGGACAGCAGAACATGACAAGACCCCTCCCTCAAGGCACGGCTCCCAGACGTCCCTTGAGGGTAATGGGCAGGGCGGCATGCAGAACGGTGAGGTGCGTCAGGGGGGATGGTCGGCCCGGGGGTTGGGCGGCCAGGCTAAACCAGGGTGGGTCAGGAGGTCGGCTGGGAGGCAAAGCAAAACAGGGGCTAGCTGGCCCACTGCTAGCTCCCTGGGGTACGGGACATGGCTTGAGCCTAGCAGGCCCACCGCTAGCTCCCTGGGGTACGGGACGTGACTTGGGGCTAGCAAGCCCACTGCTAGCTCCCTAGGGTACGAGACATGGCTTGGGGCTAGCAGGCCCACTGCTAGCTCCCTGGGGTACGGGACATGGCTTGGGGCTAGCAGGCCCACTGCTAGCTCTCTGGGGTTCAGGACATGGCTTGAGGCTAGCAGGTCTGCAGCTATCAGGCTGGGGTGAAGGGCTTGGCTGGGCGCTAGGGACAGGCCACAGGCCTCTCTTTAACTTGGCCAGCTGTACCCGCAGGCAAACGACCTCCGGGACTCCTCTGAGCTCCGACCTGGAGGACAGGAGGTTGTCCATGATTGCTATGGCGGCAAGCATGCGCTTTGGGTCTGGGGCGTCGTGATAAACACCACACACAATCATAAAGGCGTGCCTTACCTCTTCTAGCTCCCGGAGAAGGGTAGTGTCCGCTGGGTTCATGACGTTGGTTGGATTATTGTCAGGGATGAAGCAGGCAGGGTGGACCTAAAGGTACGACACTCAGGTATTCTTGTTAATGGGTTTTAATGACAAGAACACAAAAACAGGGTTGACATCAAACAATAATCATATAAACACTATAGAACACAATAGGTCTTACATATCAATCAATCAATCTTTATTTATATAGCACTTTTCATACAAATTCATGTAACACAAAGTGCTTCACACTACGT